>VBRH01001884.1:2684-14066 GCA_014578085.1 Cardamine resedifolia
TCTGGTTTTATGTGATTAGCGAGATCGATCGATCTTGGATAGATCGATCGATCTAGAAGATTTAATTTGTGGTTAATTATTTCTTCGTGTTGTTTGGTTGTTTGAAATTGCTTGATGCTTTCGGATAGCCTGTTGTTGGGAGGATCAATCTCACTCAGCGTTTGATTTACCAAATGTTGATGCATCACTTTTGTCGATGCAGGTAAAGATAAAGTGTGATCGTGGAATCGAGGCGGCGAAGAGGGGATGATTAGGACAAGTGTGTTGGATTGCAATTTTTACTGCTGTTGTTGTAGTTTCCGCTGTTGTGTAAAACTGTGTTGTTGAACGTTTAATAATATTTATGGAAATATTATTAATTAAAAAAAAAAAATACAGTTATTTCAATTAGCTCCTATGTTGTATTTGACTTTATCCAATTTCTTCCAACAAGATCTACACTTGTTCTTTCACTTCTATGAACAGAATGAGACCAATGTTTGTGTCCATCCAACCAAGATCATGTACTCATCGGTCATGGATGTTATCTCTCAGGAGAGTTTTCAATAGTACCAGGTTGATTGATGTATCATTAATATCATAGAATAATCTCAATTCACAGTAGAAAGCAGATTGTTTCACTAGCTTCTGAAAATAGCAGACACATTTTAATGTTTTTTTATTTTTATCAAAGACTGAAGAGTAATGAGAGAACAGTCTCTGAGTGAAGCATATTACATTGATACTACTTTGGGGAAAAAAACATTACAAACAGAAAATGTATAAATGCAAAACCATAGCTTTTCATCGTTTTCACATTGCTAAAAAGGGTATCCTGAGCAATCGCAATAATCGGGTTCATTGATATTCCCCTCTTTGCTGTCTTGTTTGAATCAGGGGTTGTACTCATAATGACAAGAACCATGACCTGTACCACTCATATCCAGATCAGATGCAAATGGTTAACTATAAGCTAAGATTTAAAGAGGAAGAGAAAGAGAGAGAGAGCTTACTGGGGTCAAGCTCAGTGATCATTGCAGCACCTTTGAAGTAACAAGAACCACCTTTGTGTTTATAAGTTTGGTAATAACTGTTAAAAGCAAAAGAAGCATGTTCTCTGATTGTGTTAGGCAAGAAGCAAGGTTGGTTTTCTTGCTGCATTTGGCTGCAGTCTGCTCCGCCTTTCCCGCAAGCCCAGTTTAGAGCTGCCTGTAACTCATCGTCTGGTGTTTGTTCATCCGCTATGCACCATTGTTCTAACTCTGCCTCTGTTTATACATACACTCACATAAATCTGCATCAGACCATAAAGAACATATAAGTGTGAAACATTGCAGTGATCTGTTTACCTGACTGTTGAGGAATTATCATTGTTATAACAAGCAAAGGAAGAAGTATCCTTATCAAGAAAGTTGACATGTTTCCAAAGGAGGAAATGATTGGTGCAGAGAGATTCAGATCTGATCTTGTTGTGAATTTTGAGAGCTTAAAAAAAAACGAATGCAACTTGACCCTTTTTATAGTAGTTAGAATGAATCAGTACAAAAGTTTCAAGATCTGTGACTAGGGAATCTTGGTTTGCTTCAGATGCAATCATGTGCCAGATTTTGTTCTGCTTATGGAAGCTTTACTAAGAAAGAGTCATCCATAAGCTGAGAAAGGAGCCATTACTATTACTACTACACAACAATGACAACATACAAACTGTTTTATAGTTAAGAAGGAGAGAGTTTGGGTTTATAAGAATGAATATAATAGACCTATACACTAGAAATCTACTATACACAAAAGCTGAGACCAAAGACGACAAACTGTCTATACAAAGAGAAAAAACTGCGGTTTTCGCAGTTTCTTCTCATACTCAACCAGAAGAGGTCTTAAAGCAAAGGTTGAATTGCAGGCCATGGACGCTCAATTGTCAAAGATATATTACCCGAAGTTAAAAAGCTCTCGGGTTGATATATATATATATATAATCCTACAGAGACAATGGCTTTTTAGTCTCAGGATTCAAAGAATCTTGCTACCGCTGTGTAGAGCACTTCCTCTTCAAATGGTTTCGATACATAACCATCCATTCCACATTTCATGCATTCTTCGTTAGTAGCCTGAATCACATCAGCTGTCATTGCTAAAATCGGGACGTGCCAGCTGCTGAATTTACCGAACATTTCAGGAGAAACATCTACAGAAGCCATTTTCCTGTTGATTTCCTTTTCCAGATCACGGATTCTCCTCGTTGCTTCAAATCTGCACAAGAATCATAAATTATCAAGGACAACATTCATGAAACCAAGAAGTTGTAGGTATAAGATTGAAAAATAGTTAGCTACCCATCCATTTCAGGCATCTGGAGATCCATAAAGCAAGCATCGAAGTTGTGAGGCGGCTTAAGCATATCCAATGCAGCCTTGCCACTCTCAACGCATGTAACAATAGCTCCATATTTCTTAAGTGCACCTTCGGCAACTCGTCTGTTCACAAGATTATCATCCACAACCAGAATCCGCTTCTCTCTGATTAAGTGTCCAAGATTTCTTTGCTTTCTCGGTTGCCTCTTCTTGCTATTAACAAGGGTTTCTTGCAAGCAACATATTAACACACTCATTCGAAGGGGCTTTATTACCACCTCGTCGATGAGACCTGAAGATTTCACCTCACTGCTCTCAACAAGAGTTGCAGATGTTGCCAAAAGTAAAAACTTAGGGACTCTTGCAGAGGTTTCTTTGCTACCGGTAAGCAACTGCTCAAGTACTGCAAACTCTTTCTTGTTCCACGCGTCATTTTCGATTAGAACCATAGCCAAATTTCCTAATTTACTGCAAAGATTCCGAAAAACAGAAAACACTTTTAATGAACCAACCATAATCTCTACAAATGACAGCCATTTCAACCTTGAAATGCAATGACAATACATCTAGCAATGGATTATATATTTCATCTCATATGAACAAAGCAAATCAGTAGAAAGAGTAAAGAAAAACCGAAAAAGTACCTGACGGATGTGCATGCCATTCTCAAACTTGAAACAATGTCTGCAGATATTCCCAATCTTCGAAGATGATAACATGTCACCTCTGCTCTAATGTTTCTGTTATCTATAACTAATGCTCTCAATCCTTTAAACTCCTGAATAGCTAGATCAAATCGTTCCAACTTAGCAATCGAAGAATTCGTTTCAGCTTTCCCAAAAACTCCAGTAAATGAAAATGTACTGCCTATCCCTGGCTCACTCACAAACCCCATCTCTCCTTGCATGAGTTCAACTAAACGCTTGCTTATACTCAAACCTATACCTGTACCACCATAAGTCCGTGAAGTAGAACTATCGGCTTGCATAAAAGGAGTGAATATTCTGCCTTGTGCATCCACAGGTATGCCCACTCCTGTGTCTTCCACTGTAACTAACAATTTGATTTTATCAGAATTATGATTCTCAGTGCTGTAAAATATCTTGAAGGTCCTCCAGCTTCTCAATGCATTCACGGCGGGAAACCCGCTAACTGTCTCACCGGACTCACTGCATCCTAAAGCTAGTCTTTGTTTTAGTACTGCATCTTCAATATTAAGAGGCTCCTTCACCTCATCTGCAAGGTGCACTGAGATAAATATGTGTCCCTTGTCCTGTGTGAACTGTTATTACAGAAAGAACAAATCTGCTATTACTATGGTAGTAGAGAAGTGTCTTGTTTTGTAAGAAGGAATCAATTAAATTACCTTGATTGAGTTTCCAACCAGGTTTGTAATTATCTGTCGGAAGCGACACGAATCACCAACTACAATATCAGGAACTTGACTAGAAACATAAACAGCCAACTGTAACAAGAAACCAACATTACATTAGGTATGGGACTTCTTGTTAGCCATTTGAAAACATTTAAGAAGCATTTTATGTTATACCTCAATTCCTTTTTCATTTGCCTTGCCAGAGAGAAGAGATGAAACATTATCCAGAACAAAACGCATATCAAAAGGAACATTTTCAAGCTCAAGCCTTCCTGATTCAATCTTTGCTTGATCAAGAACCTCGTTTATTAGTGATATAAGATCCTTCCCACTACCATGAGCAGTTTGCGCATAGTCCATTTGCTTCACATCAAGATCGGTGTCCATTAGCAGTTTTAGCATTCCTGTAACAACATGATTAAACTTTTCAGCTGATTTTTCCAGAGAACATGTAATGACAAAGGATCAGTCAAAAAGTACCTAAAACACCGTTCATCGGTGTCCGAATCTCATGAGAAACAGTTGCTAGGAACTGCATAAATAATAAACATTTCAGTGCTTAAGTAACTCTTGTTAACAAAAGTAAGCTTTCAAGCTTTTGAGACTAATTGATTTTTCAAAATTCACCTGTGACTTTGCAACATCAGCGGCCTCAGCACGAGCTTTCAGTTCCCTCATCTTCTGACAGTCCTCTTCAACTGTCGCAATTCGAGTGAGGGCTTCATTGAAAATATAACCAACAAGAAAGGTAATAACTAGAACTAAGCCCGACGGTATTATCGCTGTCCAAGGAATGGGAAGTTTATGCTTAAACCTGCATACAAAAAAATGCCATTTTCATACTTCAGAAAAGAATGTGAAGTGGGACATATCTTACACAAAGATCATTAGAGTTAGAGCTAACCTGCAGTGCATCTCATGTTTCCTTGATGGATCACCAAAATCAAGACTACTTATGTGCTGTTCACTTATATCCCCAATTTCTGAGCCATACATTTTAATCAGACCTGAGGCATTAGTTGTGTCGTAAACGTCCACAGCAATTGTCTGTTTGCTAGCAAGTTGGTGAAGAAGTTTCTCCACCAGTGATGGCATATCATAAGATGCACCTAAGTACCTGTTTCATGTGTATCTTATTAAGATTTTATATTACAGAGTATCATACCACACAATAAAAATATCATTCTTTGCTACATATATTCAATGTAAAAGCTCTCTGGAGAAGATCTTAGAAGTAAAAGCAGTACCCAATTGTTGCTTCAATACGCTGTTCTTCTGTAGCATCGGGCGGTAAGTTCGCGTCATACACAGCAAAGGTCAACACTACGCCAAGATGATTTGACTTAAGAAGCTTAAATGGAGATGTTAATACTCCTTTCCCTGATGCTCTTGCCCGCAAGATGTTTTCGCGGTCTTCCTGCAAAATAGTTAGACATTTTGAGTTCTCTTTTAGCACATTGGTTTTGGCAATAGGAAAAGGAGACTTTTAAACGTTACTGACTTCTCCAGACATCATGTCAACCGATACAATATGGGAAACAGTTTCTTGAGCAAATATAACTGGCGCATATTCGTCTTGAATAGGTGCTGGATCAAAATTTTCAGGAACACAATCTTGAACAAGTGTCTGGTCCTCAGTTTCCATTTTCTTTATTTTCCATCCATGCTCCTTTTCAAATTGCTCTCTTTTTGAATGTGGAACTTTCAAAGCATACGCAACACCACTAGTAAGAGGTCTCTCAAAGTTTGTTCTCTCAGTATATTCACCAAATGTTTTCTGTAATTGTAAAACAAGTTGATATGATAAAAACATCATCCAAAGTATTGTTCTTTATATTAGCAGTAAAGAAAAGAAAAACACATCACCTGATCAATGGCAGATGGGGTTTTCCCATGGTGAAATGTAGATACAAGAATAGACAACGCATGAACATGGTTCAGACTAACATTGAACTGATCTTGTAACACCCGGGCTCGTTCATCACACATATTTTCTAAAGTCTCTCTTCTTTTCAATATGATCTTCTCATTGGTGTCCCAAAACCACCAAACAGACACGGAAACTCCTGCGATGACACCGAGGAGAAGTATGTTCTTCCTCCATTTTCCAGCTCCTTTAGAATTGGTCTGAGAACATTGTTGCTGCTTCTTTTGAGCTAAAGGCTCTTGCGAATATACTTTTTCTTGTCTCTCACTTGGTGTTTTAGAATGAATTACAAAAATCCTATGACAGACTAATATACCAAGGATTAAACACCACCAGTAAGATATCAAATCCCAAACCAGTCCTTCTTTCGGTTGCTCTAAACTCTACCCACAACCAAAAACATTCAAAAAACAAAGTCTTGTGAGAGAACTAGATACCAAAATTTCAATGCATTTTCTTCGCATTATGTTATGTTCTTACCAGTTCAAGATTATTATCACACATGTGAGCGGCTGATGAGATAGAATGTGACAAGTCTGATGGATTAAGATCCCAGGGAAGCTCTCCACCTGGGATAAAGCATTGTGCTGCAACACGTCTACCATGACAGCTCTCCGTAGTCTCATGTTTCTCCAAACGCATATTCAAGGCACATGTAATACCATAGCTTCCCCACAATCCAGCATTTGATTCCTTACGACATTCAAATGATGTTACCTACAACAGAGAATGGTAAAGTATTTGTCTTTTTCAAGGTCACTTTTAAGGCCAAGAGCATAATTTTTGTGTCAAAGCAATTAATAAAGTCAATTTAGATAATTTACCTGATCTGAATCAGAGAACAAAGAAACCAAAGCATGAATCTCACTTCTGGTGACGTTTTGATGTCTGTACAACACTCTAGCTTCTCCACTACAAGAACCTGTCTCCTCCTTACTTCTACCAAACCGTGAGAACATTAACAGAACAACAATTACAATAGAGCCACACAGAATCAGGAAGAAGAAGAGAGGCTTTTTTAGCCATTTCTCGCCACAGCTCAACTCCTTTGTTTTCTTTGAAGTAAGATTCAAGAGTTCACAAGTTATAGACATGTCGACTCGTGTTCAAGGACAAGACCCCTTATCTCAGATTCAGCTGAAGACAGGGAAATTCAGATCTCTCGAAACCCAAAAACTAAAATTCCATCAGCAGAACAACAACATCATGATGTAAAGTTGAGTTCTTGAAACATACATCAAGAACAAGAACAAGAAGCTTTTTTTTTTTCTTCTTGTTTAAGACGCAAGACGACAAGATGAACCAAACCCAGTAGTTACAATGGGAGAAAGACATTGTTCATTGAAGAAAGAGAAAAGAGAAAAGGACAAAGCTTTATCTTCTTTCATGGTTTCAGGGTAAATGTTAAAGCTTTCTATGTTTCTATTTCAGATGTTGTGTGAAGAGAGCTTAAAGAAGAGACCCAGCTGGTGTCCCTCATTACCCAACTGGACTCAATGATCAGACTTGGATAAAAGAAAGTGCATTGGTTAGGAATTATGAGAAAAAAAAAAAAAAAAAGAATGTCACTTCTCTAGTAATAACATTTTAAACTTGAATGGCAGAGGCTAACATTTTAGATCTCGAAGGTATTAAACTATCACTTTAAACTTTTAAACTATTTTTACTAACACTTTAAACTTTGAAACTATCTACGTTTTTCTGCCATAAAATTTATTATAAAATAATTACCAAAAGACTGACAGAATTTCCGACAGTAATCTGACAAATAATTTTGATGGTAATCCGATTGAACAATATCTGACGGATTTTTGAGTAACCGTCGAAAATCCGTTGAAAAATATGTATGTTGATATAACTGTTTGAATTTTGAAAATTCTGATGGAACTATTTTATCGGAAATCCATCAAATTACCGTCAAATTTTTTTTGTCGGATTACTGTCGAAAATTCTGTCAGTTTTTTTGTAATTATTTTATAATGAATTTTATGGCAGAAGAACGCGGAATGTAGTTTTAAGGCTTAAAATGTTAGTAAAAATAGTTTGAAAGTTTAAAGTAATAGTGTAATATCTTTGAAGTTTAAAGTGTTAGTATCTACCACTTTCAAAGTTTAAAATATTATTTTCCCTTTTATTAATCTATTTTTGAATATTATTATTATTTTTGTTTTTTGGTGTTCACTATTTTTAAAATTGAGGTTTTGGGGTCCATGATTACCTCATCATCTAGGTGGGGAAGGTATTTTAAATGAACTATAAAAAAGATTTTGGCTATTGAAAATATATAAAACCCAACTAGACCAAGAATCAATACCCTACTTATATCATTTTTTTATTATTTTTTGTTTGTTCTTTTGGTATTTGTAAATTGTTTTATCAGCATAATTTAACATCGACACTAAACATATTATATCTATGTATAATGATGAGTAGGTTTTACGAGGAGGGGGTATTGGTTGCCTTAATTGTGTATATATCTTATTTCTTTTATCAACTAGGGAATGTCTCATGCAATGCAATGCATGAGTTTGAGTTTAATATTTTGAAATATGTAATTTTTTTATAAATAGATATAATTTGAAATATGTTTAGTTAATTTTAGTTTTAATTTATTATTTATATTTTGCATACAAAATTTTAATTTTTTATAGTAAATAATTTATATAATTTCAAAGACTAAACATTTTTTCGAGGTGTAATATGAACGATAGTGTTTATTAATATATAGAACTAATTATGAATTTGAGAAAATAAATTTATTCTTCTTTGTAACATAAAATTCAATTTATTAGTGGAAAGTAGTTATATAAATATTTTATCTTCTACAATGTTGGTAGCTTAAAAATAAATGTTTTTACGGGTTTTAAAATTCATTGAATTCATTGTTTTACATAGATTATTGTTTGGTATTTTTGAATCCATGCAATGCGAATTATTGTTGAATATATAATATTTTTTGTTGTTTTTTAGATGTTAAAATG
Source organism: Cardamine resedifolia (assembly GCA_014578085.1). Taxonomy (NCBI): domain Eukaryota; kingdom Viridiplantae; phylum Streptophyta; class Magnoliopsida; order Brassicales; family Brassicaceae; genus Cardamine; species Cardamine resedifolia. The sequence goes on from VBRH01001884.1 coordinate 11,298, forward strand.
TTACAATGTTCTTTTAATCTGATCAGCCTTTAAATTTTAATTTTAATTAATTAAATTTATTGAAAAAGGTATTTTTATGTAGTAGTAAAAACAAAAAAAATAAATCTATAGATGACTCATGCATAAACACATATATATTCATCCAGTTTTTTTAATTTATATTCATCTCTTATTTTTTTCTCTCTTTCTTTCTCTTTTTATCTATAGTTTTACTCCTTTACGACAACAACATTCTAATTTTCATCTAACCTCAACTTTGGAGGTTTTTTACAGTACACTTTCCAAAAGCTTTTGATTTTTGATATTTAGTTTATGATATAGATAACTAATCTATATTTTTCTTAGGTTTATATAAATGATGATGAAATTAATATAACATGTAAATTGTAATAATATTTAAAAATATCAAAATTAATATAAAGTAAACCTAATGATTTCTTACTATAATAATTTGAAAAAATATTTGAGAATGTCTATTATAAGTGCTTCTATAATTCAAACTCTGAATCTTATATCATACTCAAAGTTTCTATTTTTTGCTTGTTGTGAGGATGTTGAAATTTGATAGCTTTTGAAACTCAATTGATAATCTGGAAAATATTTAAGTAGCCATCAAACACTTTGTTATATATAATTTTTAATTAGAAAACAACTTATGAAGACTAAAAAATTAAATTTAAAGATATGATGGAAGATAGTGAGAAGTGACTATTTATAGTATGAGAATTAACTAGAAAATGTACAGTTTGGATTTAAAATTAATATAATCAAATATATATACTTTGTAATTAAAAAGTAATGGTATTTTACGTTGTGATTTTATATATACAATAGTGATATTATTATGTTAAAAACCTCAAAATGAAGTATAACTAAGTAACATGATAATTTTAAAAGATCACTTACCAAGAAATTTAAAATGATTCAATAACATTCCAACTATAAATTCAATCATTTAAAATATACTAAAATTATAGGGAAATATACGGGAAAATGACAATTAAATTCCTTAGCTTTTGCAATTTTGCAAAATTATTCCCCAACTTTCACATTTGCAAATTAATTCTCCAAATTTATGTTGACAATGCAAATTCAAGCTTGGAAAATGATTTTTTTTTTTATATATATAACGTTGACTTATTTAACGTTCATTTTCTATACTTAGAAAATTAAATAATCATTTTTCTACATCATGAAACTGACCATATGTAAAAATATTAAGCGGATTTTTTTTTTGTGGATCCAACCACTGAGGGCAAGTCTCCTAAGTTTTAAAATAATTTGATGTTAGTCTTTCATTTTTAAACGATGAAAAAAATATAGACAAAATATAGAAAAGTGTGTGTCTATTTATTTCATTAGTACAAAGCTTGGGAAACCTACATTTGGTGTGGAGCCTCACATAAATGTTTTTGAAAATTTTATTGTTGGAAAACCAACTTAGGATGTATCCGTTGATCTCTCTATACAAAAGCTAATCCGAGAAACTAGAAGAATAAGATCAATAAAGAAATATTCATCGATCATTAAATATAGAAAATAAGTAAAGTTATGTTGGTATAATAGAATAGTGTTTCACTCCAATCTGTATGAAAACAGTACTTTAGATTTGTGTGTAGTATCACAAAAAAAAAAACTATTTATAACAAATGTGTTCTATTTATTAAAAAAAACATTATCTCTATCTAGAAGACATTTTGGAGAAAAACGTGATGCTCACAATAATTTTTCCATCTCAATAGAGATGTTTAGCATCTTGATTACATATCTACAACCTGTAGGAACAAAAATAAAGCATCGTTAATTTTGTATAAAAGTATACAAAACTCATTTAGTCTGAACTTCATGAACATATTCTCTTTCTTCTTTGTCTTCATTACCTAGAAAAAAACAGAGAAAAAAACAAATGGAGATACGACAATCAATAATAATATGAGTAGATACTTACGGATTTGATAATTCTACCAAGAATAATTACACTTCATCACTTCAATGGACGTTAATACCACCAGAAAAAACTTCACATGTCTTTACCAAATATTTATTTAGCCAGCAATATCCCTAGATATATAGACATCTTTGTAAAATTGGGAGTTTGAATTTTCAAAGAAGATACAAATACAATATACAAATTCAAATTATTGTAGAAGTTGGATACTGAGTTTGCGAGAAACACATCCAAAGTCTAAATATATATATATATATATAATTAACAAAAAAACAAAAATAAACCAAGATTTTATATTTGGAATTGTGCATTGGAGACACTCGGGGTTGCCACGTGTACTTATCAAGTCATTCTTGTTATATAGTTACATTTTTAACTCATTTGCAGTTATTTTTTTTGACTAATAATTTTCATTATGTATTGTATAAATTCATTCATAAATTATACTTTAATGTGGTGAACAAAATTTGTAACTTATGTATATCTATAAAGGGTAATAATGTTCTGAATTAAAGCACTAAAAAATACTAGTGGAAAAGCATTATAAAACTAAGAAACTGTAAACACAATGCATTAATGGTAAACTTAAAAAGAAAATCTAACGATTTAAAATATAGTATTATTTAAAATAAATTATTTCAGCACTACCTTAATTTTTAAATATAGTTAGCTATCTTTTTAAGTTTGGTGTTATTAGTTTATCTTATAATATTTAAAAATTTATAATAATGTGATGTGAACTATTAATTTTTAAATAAGGAGTAAATAGAAACAAATTATATGATAATATGCTATATGTCGGGCAGAAAAAAATATTATAT
>VBRH01001887.1:0-13663 GCA_014578085.1 Cardamine resedifolia
GGCGCGTCCGGCGTCCAGCGGTGACGCGGTTTGGCTCTCCGGACTCGTCTCGTCGATACGCTTAAAGTACCGGCAGTTTGAGTCGCACTAGGATCAACAGCCGCATACGTCCTACTAGTGGTCTCGGATCGGGCGATTTTGACGGTGGCTTCGACGGAAAAGTTGGTGGCAAGGTTGATACGAACCTCTACGTGAAATCTCGGACGAAATAGGCTTGGTCGGAAAATCGTTCGGAATTTCGGCAGTGGTTTGGCGTGGTTCGGTTATGAGGAAAAGTGAGGGGTGTAGTGTTGTATTTATAGGGGATTGGGTTAGGGTTTTTGCTGAAATTCCGTGGGCCTTGGTGGGCCTCCGAAATGCTAACGGGCCTCGGAAATTTTTAATGGGCCTCGGCCCTCCATTTGATAATGGGTTGTTATAATTCTCCTCCACTTCAAGGAATTCGTCCCCGAATTCAATCCTAAACGAAATCGTCGTTCCATCCCTTAAAAAGCTCTGGTTAATCCACCCTCATCTGACTCTCGATCTCCCAGGTCTCCTCCTGGATTCCGTCTCGTTTCCCACAAACTTTGACCATTAAGGTCTTCTTTCCCTGAACCTATTTCTCTTGTCGATCCAAAACCGATACGGGCTGACTAGGTGCTGAAAGATTCTCTCTGAGATCACTTGGTGGCTGCTGCAAAATAAACTCTGGTTCCCTGACTACCTTCCGCAAAACTGACACATGAAACACTTTGGAAAAGGCTTGCAGTAGCGATGGTATCTCTAAGCGATAAGTTACTATCCCGACCATGATAGGATACAGTCCCATGTATCTCGACTTAAGCTTCTTCAGCTTTCTCGTTTTAGAGCCTCCTTGGAACGTCCTCATCTTGAGATACACAAGATTACCAACTTCGAATTCCAAATCTTTTCCGCGCTTATCTGCATAACTCTTCTGACGATCACGAACTTTCCTTAGTCGATCCTTTAGCATTTCCTTTTACGCTGCCGTTTCTTGAACCAACCTTGGGTCAAGGTCTCGGCTCTTCCCCAATTTTTTCCAACATAGTGGGGTACGACATGGCCTACCATAAAGAGCCTCCTATGGTGCCATCCCAATGCTCGAGTGGTAAGTGCTAGCATGGTCTCCAAAGTCTGAATAGTCCTATCTGACAGACCATATGCATGCGGGTGGTATGATGTACTCACATGAACCTTGGACACTTCAACACCACTCTATGACATTTTAGCTAGTCATTTTTAGTATCACGTCTTAGTGGTTCACCTCCACTTCGCAAAACTCCGACAAACTCAACTCCTTCAAGCAAAACTGGCATGTCTCGACGAATGTCGATAGCTCTGAATCCAAACATGCAAGAGATACTATATACGCAAGACTTCCATAAACAATAACACATACATGGAAATGTAAATGCGAGAAACACGTACCGGCTACTGGCTCAGCTCCCTCGTGGAGCGGTGGCCTGACGCTTAGGCGGAGGTCTAGGTAATACTTGCCCCCTCCTTAGGTAATCCCTGCTGATATGACCTTGCTGGCCACAGTTGAAGCACGCTCTCGGTTCTGCTGCCGGTGCTGTCCCCTAACCGCCAACTCTTGCCTTCTTCGGAAAACTCCTCGATAAGTGCCCCATCTGTCCACAGGTGTAACAATCTCTTGGTCTAGCTGCTGTCGCAGCAATCTGCGTGGTGATGGGCACCTCCGAATTCGCTACACAGTTCTTCGCAATATGACCCAACTTTCCACACTTAAAACACTCTCCGTGGTGGTGGCGATGACAATGGGGCACCTAGATGGTCCTATATACTTCACAACTGGTCGGACATCTCTCTGCAATTGATTCTCGTACATTTTGTGGTACCTCATAAGCTCCTCTACTAGTGCATCACGATCATCAACCTGCACTGGCTAAGCGACAGCTGGCTGAGCCGGTGGTGCGGCGGCTTGCCCAGCTAGATGAGCAATCTGGCGAGCCACCTCCTGTGCTGCTACTCGAATAGCCTCCTGTGCAATTTGTCTGACTGCCTCCATATCAAACTGCTGAACAGCGGGCTGGACAACCTCATCCTGGATAGCCATCTCAGGAGCACTCTCAGCAACAACCTCACGAGAAGCAACTCTCGCATAAACTCTGGTCCCGTTAGAATGGGCGGCAGTAGTTCTCTTTGGCGGCATCTGAAAAGAACAAAACTGGTTAAGACTTAATCCGAACCAGAGACGCTAACAAGTAACGAAATGACGCTGACAGGGTGGTGCTGTTTTATTTTTCAAAATTTTCCCATCCCAAAAACTCTTTTAAAACAGTTTGAAATCGATTTTTATTACTCTACCTCTCACACTGCCTCCCGGGTCAGAACCGGTCTGGCAAACCCGCTTTGATACCAAAATATAACACCCGTCTCATCCTCTCTCGAGAATAGCGTGCCACGAACCCTAACTTTCTACTCAAGTAACCTCATCAAATAAAATACTTTGCTTTATTAAATCACTATGGATCCCACTCGACCCAAAACACAACATCCGAGTCTCAGTATTCCAATATAAATAACTCAATATTCAAATCTGAATAAAATAACATAAAAACCATCGTTTATAAAATAAATAAAAACACCCGGTCCCGAAAACAACACCACTGTCTCGCGTCTCTGACTACTATGTGGCTCACCTGAAAGGGAAGAAATGAGGGGTCAGTAACAGGGGAGTTACTCAGCGAGGTGTGTGAATGCTAGGCCACGCAATACCGTATACCCGGCTTCACCACATCCACGATAAGTCTAGCACTAGAACATGTAACAAACACGGTACCTAAAGCACCCACGAAAAACAAGGAGTGGTCCTAGGTATGGGATAGTGCCCAAACACACCCTCCGTAGAGGCTTCAGCGTGGGATAGTGCCCACTCACACCCTCCGTCGAGGTTTGGCGTGGGATAGTGCCCACTCACACCCCCGTCGGGGCATCACTCGACTCCGGTAATACACAGTCCACTGTGTACCCCGCCAAGCCTATACAAATACATAATATATTCCATAACACTATCACCTCAATCATGTGAATAATCAAAATATGAAATCATCTAATTCTCTTATGTCCGGTTTACACGAAAGAAAACAGACTCGATCACGGAGACACTCGATCACATACATACCCTAGCACTAAACAATTAATGGAAACAGCTCAGCCAAAATAATAACGGATAAGCTCTATATGGAGGGGGGAGATTGCGTGTTAGCCCTCATCTTAGCTTTTCGGAAGATGGCTACGGATCCTCGTGCACTAGAACGGTCTCTAAATCTGAAAATGCAAGAAAACCTAATTAGAATAATCGTAAAACTGCAAAAACTGGACCGTACAGGTCAAACCGGACCAAACGGTTCGAACCGGACCGAACCGGTCAACTTTGACAAAAAGTCAACGGTCGGTCAAAGTCAACGCAGTCAAAGTCAAAGTCAATACGGTCAAAGTCAACTCGGTTAACGGTCAATGTAGTCAATGGTCAACGGTCAACCGAGTCAACTCAGCCAACCGAGTCAATTCACCGAGTTAACCGAGTCAACTCGGTCAACCGAGTCAACTCACCGGTCAACCGAGTCAACTCGCCGGTGTACCGAAAACTCACCGGAAAGTCGCCGGCGGCGAAAAGACGGTGGAACGCGGTGGAGGACGGCGGTGCGTGACCGCGAGTGGGCGTCACTCTTCAAACTTCCGGCAGCTAGTGGCGACGCGTCCTGCGTCCGGCGGCGACGCGGTTTGGCTCTTCAGACTCGTCTCGTCGATACGCTTCTACTGGTGGTCTCGGATCGGGCGAATTCGACGGTGGCTTCAACGGGAAAGTTGGTGGTAAGGTTGATACGAACTTATACGTGAAATCTCAGACGAAATAGGCTTGGTCAGAAAATCGGTCGGATTTTCGGCAGCGGTTCGGCGTGGTTCGGTTGTGAAAAAAAGTGAGGGGTGTAATGTTGTATTTATAGGGGAATGAGTTAGGGTTTTTGCTGAAATTTTGTAGGCCTTGGTGGGCCTCCGAAATGCTAATGGGCCTCGGAAATTTTTAATGGGCCTTGGTCATCCATTTGATAATGGGCTGTTACAAAGACACTGATAACCACAAAAGTATAGCCACTCGGAATGGCCTACCCTGACGACCATCACCTAGGTTTGGAAATGTCATGGTTTAGCCAATTTCTACCTATCATCCGTGAAAAGCACTAGCATGGTTGTGACAGTGACTAAAATCAGTGTTGTGATAAAAAAAAAAACATCTAATTCTCTTGGGCCGAGGCACTAAAGCAAACTTTCAAATATATTCAATCTATTTTCATTGTAACAAGAGAACTCTTAAGCTATGAATTATACACTATCACTAATCACTAATAATGGGTATGTTGCATAGTTAAATAGCATCAATCAAATAAATGATATAAACTTGAGTTACTTATTAATGATACATACAATTTTTGAATTAATATCAATTATAATAAATGATGTCGAGTTATTTGACATCAATTAAATAAAATTGATATTAATTCATCTTAATTTGAATCACTTAAAAAAGAAAAGATACATCATTTTCTTGTAACATATCCAAACTTAACATCATTTATATGTAAATAATGCATATAACATTAATTACAAAAAATTATGCAATATTTTTCTTAACCGATGCAAAATATTTTGCATCATTATTTTTAGAATCATTTACATACATGATGAAAAATCAGTTTGTATCAATTATATGTAATACAAATACAAAAAAAAAAAGTGATGCAGTGCACCCTGTTTTTTTTGTAGTGCATTATCATGTTTTAAAACGTGAGACGAAAAAAAAAAAGTCATTTTCCTATGTGTTTTTCTTCCGCCATTCTTAGAACTCAGAAGAGAGATAAAGGAAAATCTCATTAAAAAAAATTCAACGTAAACCTCACTCCCACTTTAAACCTCCAAATATTTTCAATCCTATTACAACCCATCAAGGTACCAGTACTCTTTCAAATTAAACACTGAACATCAATCTCATTTTCAAAAATTTAGGCTTAATTTTCTAGAGGTCAATGTCTAAATCTTGATTTTGTATTTTGAGCTCAGACTTAAGAAGTTCTTACTAAAAAATTCAAGCAAAATATGTGAAATAGAAATGATAGTAGCATAAGACAGATATGTAGATTCAATTACTTTAATCTTCGTCCAAAATCAACATATTTGAAAACAAACAACAATAACATAGCAAAACTAAAATTCTTATGTGGGAAATGGTATTATCTAAGAAACATATGAAGAAAGAGAGATCCCACGACGAAGATGATGAGGCGGTGCAAAAATAGAGAGGAGCTAGCGCTAAAGTGGAGAGAAAAATAAAAGAGAAACAAACATCTAGGGATTTTTATATAATATCTAAAGTGTTGAAGGTGTTTCCAGATTTTCTGAGGATGATTGAAATTCAATATTAGGCTGTTGTGAAAGGAGTAAGGTCAGATAATGCACCAGAATTGCAATTTAAAGATCTATACAAGTCTAAAAGCATTCAATCTTATCACTCTTGTCCAAAAACACCAGAGCAGAACCCGATAGTGGAAAGGAAGCATCAAAACATATCAAATGTGGCCAGATAATTGATGTTTCAAGCTCATCTTCCATTAAAATATTGGAGAGACTGCTTATTGACCTCAGTTTTCCACATCAATCGAATGCCTATTCCACTCTTGAAAAACAAGTCCCCTTTTCACGTGTTAACATCAAAGACACCAGAATATAAGGGCTTTTATGTCTCTGGTTGTCTTTGCTACAGTTCAACCTCCTCCAAGAACCGACACAAATTTCATCCTAAATCTTAAGTTCGTCTCTTTCTTGGTTACCCTGCTGGTTACAAAGGATACAAGTTGTTAGACTTGGAAACATATACCATACATATTTCCTTAAATGTGGTGTTCCACGAAGACATATTTCCCTTCGAAATGGGTATGTCAACTTCTCCTCTTGATTTCGTCTCCATCCTTGACTCTGCATTTGTAAATGACCATGCTATAGACATTCGTGAAATTCCTATAGATGTCAAGGAATCATATATGTAGATGTAAATGAAGCTACTGATGCAAGTGCCACTTCTACTATTAATAGTCACTCTGTAAATGTAACAGGGTATCTAAATCTTCAACTTCTTTGCATGACTACTACAATATAACTGCCACATATATTCATCATCCTTAGCTGCTTATATGTCTTATGAAAAGTTGACAGAAGATTATAAAGCCTACATTTGTGTTGTAAAACTTTTGTCAGAACCTTCTACTTTTAATCAAGCTAAGAAGTTTGATGAGTGGATCGAGGCGATGAATGAGAAACTTATTGCTTTAGAGTGTACTCACACTTGGACCATATGTTATGTACCTCCAAACAAACATTCCATTGGTTGCAAATGGGTTTATAAGACTAAAGTCAATGTTTATAGAATTTTAGAACGTTACAAAGCACAACATGTAGCAAAAAGGTATACACAGTAAGAAGGTGTGGATTTTGTTGACACCTTCTCTCCGGTTGATAAAATGACTACTATCAAGACTCTTTTAGTTGTAGCTTCTGCCAAGAAATAGAGTTTAAATCAACTTGACATCTCAAATGTCTTCTTAAACGGTGACATTGATGAGGAGGTTTATATGAATCTTCATCCGGGTTATACAGCTAAACCAAGAGAAACATTGCCACTAAATGTCTTATGTAAGTTGAATAAATCTCTATACTGTTTGAAAATAGGCCTCACGAAATGGTTTTTGAAATTTAGCTTTGTTCTTTAGATGCTTGGATTTCAGAAATCACATATAGATCATCCACTTTTTGTAAGGAATGTTAAAGGAAAATATGTTGTTGTGTTGGTTTATGTGGATGACATCATCATCATAGCTAATGATGATGATGAGGTTGCCCAACTTAAGACTGATCTGCATAGTTCTTTTAAGCTCAGAGACCTTGGACGTTTACAATATTTCCTTGGTCTTGAGATTGCAAGATCTACTAAGGACATATTTGTTTGTCAGAGAAAATACACACATAAATTACTTGAGGAAACATGTTTGCTAGCATGTAAACCATCCAGTATACCAATGGACCCTAGTTTTAAGCTGATTCAAGACAGTGATGAGCCTCTTCTTGATGATCCAAAATTGTACAGATGATTGGTGGGACTAATGATGTATTTGACTATCACCCGACCTGACATTACATATGATGTAAATCGGTTATGTCACTATTCATCTGCTCCTAAATCTTCCCATTTACATGCTGCCTTTAAAGTGTTTCACTACTTGAAGGAAACCATTGGCATGGGATTGTTTTATTCAGCTTACTCTGATCTAGTTCTGCAAGGATACTCGAAAGATCCACCTTTGGTTATTGTATGTTTATAGGTTCTTCCTTGATATTCTGAAATCTACGATGCAACTCACAGTTTGTCTTTCTTCAGTAGAATCTGAATATCGAGCAGTGGGTTTTGCTGTCAAAGAGATTGAATGGTCAATGAATCTTCTCAAAGAGTTGCAGGTGCCTCAGCTCAAATCAGTAGCTTTCTTCTGTGATTCCACTTTGGTTCTCTCTTCCAATTTTTTTAACAATTTTGTTTTTTTTGTTCAAACACACAATATTTCGACAGTTTTATAAAGTTAATAAAATAATATATTTTACCTTCGTTAAGTGGTACTCTTTTTTATTTTGTGACAAACTATCTTTTTATATTTAAAGAATGCTTTCTTTAGTAAAAACACGATAGTCTCAAGTTTTTTATTTTTTGTGAAAAATTAAAGTTTATATACATTTTAAAAGTTATTTATTTAGATGGTCATTTGTAGCTTCTTATCTTTGCATTTTGCTTTTCTTAATACGGTGTGGATGTAAATGGTAGGAGTAATCTAATTATCAAATGAAAGAAACAAAAGGTCGTCTCTGTATCAGCACATTCATCAAACCACATTAATTTAGGCAAGAAAGTAAGTGAAAATAATATGTTACTTATAAAAAAAAAAAAACTAATATGTTTAGCCCATAAATAAAGCAACATAAAAAATTCAAAAAATGAAATAGTTGTACTCTATTTTGGACTCACTTTAGCCCCCTAAAATTTTCTGGACAATTATCAAAGTAAAGTTTTTTAAAATAACCTTATAATTGATTTCAGATGTTTTTTTTTTTTTAACAACCAAACATTAATTAAAAGTCCATTCCTTGATTGGTAGTCCAATCAGGAGGAAAAAAGTTTATAAACGAAACTTCAGAGACTAATACTCTAGAAATTCGAGCTAAATAGTCGGCCTGAAGATTACACGAACGAGGAATAAATGAAAGCGAAAAGGGAAATTTACTCGAAGCAAACCAATATCGTCATGAAGATTGGAGAAAGAGGGCAAATTTTCTGGAGAGTGCACCATTGAGACCACATCTGTACAATCTGTTTCAAAGACCTGACAATCAATCCTTCTAGAAAGGATATTCTTCATAGCCCATATTAACGCTTCCATCTCCGAGTGAAGAGGCGAGAGGCTCCTCCTATGGTATTTTGCGCCTAAAACAGACACACGATTATTCCCCTCATAACAAATCCAGCCCAAACTTGTTAAAGGATCAGTCGATTTCCAGGATCCATCTGTCCGACATCTAAAATTGTGATGATATATTTATGTTGCTTCATTTTCCTCTGTTAAATAAAATTATTTAAACTGAATGTTCAATGAATTACTCAAAAATGATATTACTTAATGTAGGAATCTTAATTACTACAACAAGGTAACTGATAATTGTAAAGGATAAATGAAGAACATAAATCAAAAATCAAAACCAAATCGTAAAAATGAAAAAGAATTACAGAGGCGAGACTTCAAATCTCTTTCCTTAAATCTTTAGACGTCCCGTAGTGTGACGGTTTTGTAGCGGTAAGACTCTCAGGATACAACCGCGTATCTCTTCTTTTTTCCAATACCGAATAATAGAAGCTTATGAACCCAAATCTGTGATGTACTCTTAGACACAAAAACTAGAGAAGAAGTTGTGAAGGGATTTTTGTCTCTTGGATAATTCTATGAGAAGAAAAAACTCATGGCCTTATAATACAAAACTCAACGTGTAATGCCATAAAGAGGAGGTTACGAGAGTTACGAGAATTGATCTCCACCTTAAAGTCAAAGATTGATTCTAACCTTTATTCACGTGACTTCAAGTTGGATGTTAGAAAATCTCAAATTTAAAGGAGATATTTTTTTATCAAGTCGACAACATAACTTAAAATGAGATTGGGCAAATAAAATATATTTGGGTTGTAAGCCCATTAATTAAATCTCAAATCTCATAACCAAAATCCAACACTATCTAGCATGGCTCGATACAACTCGGCTCGGTACACGTGTGCGGTTAGGTGTCTCTTTTATTTTCCAAAGTGTGATATTTGACTCTAAGTAAAATTTTAAGCTTTTCAAACTAGCCACTTTGGACCTCCATTTCCCATTCAAACAAACTTCATTTTTGACATTCTTAAACACCATAGTGTAGTGAACCAGTCATTCCGGTGAACCTCTTCACCAGATAAACCACAGGAAGATAGCCAAAGGCACTTTGTAAAAAAACGAGTTCCAACCATCCCCACATGAATAGAAATGACTCTAGACACATGACGACTCGAGAGACTTAACCTAACTAGACAAGACTCGACAGAAGGACTTTTGAGTGTACAACCGAAAAATTCAGTGTATCTGAGATGGTTGCATCTTTCAGCTTTGAACCCCTCATTTTAATATCTATCGGATTTACCCGGCCAGATGGTGAACATGATATCTTAAACCATCCAAACTTTGACGTAAACCTAGACAACAGCTATCGCACAACTTCATTTTCTCAAAGAACTATGTTCTCTATTGTGTTCATTTTGGCCTTGAACTTGCCTGGTTAATCATGAGTGAACTTGGAGAATATCGCCTCACATTCATTCTCCTAGAAATGACATCATTTCACACTCACTAGGTGATCGCGACAAGTCTTTGTTTTAAGAAGTATCTTGTAATACTCCACGTATATTTCAAAGCTATGGACTCGAATCATTAAAAACTGATGCTTATCCCTTTTTTATATACAGGAAGCACTGTTTATCATCTTGGGAACTGAGTAGTGACGTAAAGTCTATCAGTGCTTGTATCAGATTCTGTATGATTTAGTTTTCCCTTTGAACCTACATCTTGGGATCTCCAGTCACGTAGGTGGGGTTTCCATCAAACATCCTCTTTCGTTATAGGCAATAAACTCATTCCCTTTGATGATTTTAAAACTTGATCACGAGCCAAACCTTTAGTAAATCGATCCGCTAGGTTGTCGGCTGATTTGATGTAATCGATCATTATTACACCACTTGAGATCAAGTGGCTAGTGGTTTTATGTCGTCTTCTGATGTGATGAGATTTCCCATTATAGAGATTACTCAGTGCCCGTGCTATAGCCAATTGACTATCACAGTGTACACGTAATGCCGGGACTGGTTTCTCCCACATTGAAATATCTTCCAAGAAGTTTCGAAGCCATTTTGCTTCTTTTACGACGTTGTCTAGAGCTATGAACTCTGACTCCATGGTTGATCTAGCCAGCAAAGTTTGCTTAGACGATTTCCATGATACTGTTGCACCTCCTAAAGTAAAGACGTATCCACTTGTGGATTTTGAGTTCTTGGTGTCAGATATCTAGTTTGCGTCACTATATCTTTCCAAAACGGCAGGTTCTTTACCATAGTGCAGCTCATAAATTTTTGTATACTGTAAGTAATTTAATAATCTTGTTATGGCTTTCCAGTGTTTATACCCTGGATTACTCATATATCGACTTAGTACGTTGACCGTGTGCGCTAGATCAGGTCTTGTGCAATTTGTTAAGTACATTAGACTTCTGATTACACGTGCATATTCTACATGAGAAACCGGTTCACCCGAGTTTTTGGTCAAGTGAAGTTAAGAATCAACAGGAGTTTTTGCAGTCCTGGTTGTGTATTTCTTGAACCGATCAAGAATTTTTTTGGCATAATAAGTTTGAGACAAGGTGATTCCGTAAGAAGTTCTAGTGATCTTAATCCCTAGGATTACATCTGCGAGACCCATGTCTTTCATGTCGAACTGGCCGCTAAGCATGTTCTTAGTTTGTTGGATTATGTCTTTATTGCTACCAATAATGAGCATATCATCTACGTACAAGCACAACAGAATATACCCAATTGGAGTAACTTTGATGTAAATGCACTTATAATATTCATTTATGTTGAAACCATTTGACATCATTACATTATCAAATTTTTCATGCCATTGTTTCGGAGCTTGTTTCAGTTCATATAAGGACTTCACAAGTCGACAGACTTTGTGTTCTTGTCCATGGACGACAAACTTTTCAGGTTGTTTCATGAAAATCTCATCTTGTAAATCACCATTTAGAAAAGCAGTTTTAACATCCATTTGATGGATTTCTAGGTCTCTTAATGCTGCGATTCCCGTCAACATTCTGATGGAGGTTATTCTCATCACCGGAGAATAGGTGTCAAAGAAATCCAGACCTTCTTTTTTATGGAAACCTTGCATCACAAGCCTAGCCTTGTATTTATCAATTAGACCATCATTTTTCAACTTGGTTTTGAAAATCCATTTACACCCTAGTGCTTTAAACCCTTGAGGTACTATTGTGTACATATCCGATGAAAATACAATCTACGGTTTTAGGTCCGATTGAAACCTTTTTAGGAAGCGGCACTGCGACTTTTGCGAGTCACCCCCACACTTTCAGGTATTTGTAAGAAGGTACTTTACCCGTCCAGGGTTCATATGGCGTTTTTCTAGTTACTTTGTGCGGTATTTTGTTGAGGATATAATTTGTGGTAAGGAGTGCTTCCTCCCACATGTACCCCAGATTCCTGCAACATTGCTGATATACACGTTTTTACGTGGTCTAAAAGCCTTATTTTCTAACGCAAATAAACACGCATCAGTATAGTAAAGATTTGATCCAGAAGACCAGCAATACACTCTAATTCCGTGAGAAAGAAAATCAGCTAAGCAATTCAGTGGGTTTGTAGTTTCGAAAGTAACAAGCAAGACAAATAAAATTGGTTTAAAAAAAACAATAAGAGAGAAGCGTTAGGTCAAGGGTAATTTTTGCAGGGATCAAATCATCTAGAACCGAACAATTATTCAGAAAATGATTCAGCACAAGTCTAGAACTTAAACATAAAAGTAAGACTGACCCACTGTCGTAGCATCAACAACTTCATTTAGCAACCTAGCATCCTAAACTGTCGTTTGAATCTAGAATCGCAGACGAGCATTATCGATCGTGTTCAATTTGTTCACAATTTGCCTTAGCATCAACTGTCGTTGGCTAAGGACAAATCGCCCACCTATGTTCATTCAAGCAACCTATTACACTTTTGATGAATATATTTAACCTAGAATCAGAGACTAAGTGATCAGATTAGTCTAGGCGATAAGATCAACAATAGCTGAAGACAATCGATTGATTAATCCTATCTATGTTCAGTTCATTGAATCATTGAATCCCTTTTGAAACCCTTAACATAACTTATAAACTACTCAGACATGGCAGAGAAAAACGCAACAGAAGAAGATGAAATATACATGGAATAAATCGATAAAAACAAAGAGGGGTTTAGAATTCTTCTCAAGGTGATGTAGAGATTCTTCTCCCCAAATCTTACAAGTGTAAAAATCTCTCTCAAAATGTATGTGTTCTTAGCATAAAGTAAAGAAAAATAATAGAATGATCGATCTCCAAGTCTGCAGGCGGCTGCTGAATAATTATTGGAGCCTCCTTGTTGAAAAATTAGGAAAGTTAGGGTTTTCCTTTTTTGGTCCCGCCAGAAAAGGAGCGGGTGCTCCGGGCTGAGCGGGTGCTCAACTCCTAAATTTTGGCTTTTCTTAAATTTCAGTCCAGTTTCCTCCATAGGCTCCAATCTTCATCCTTAGCCATCTTTAGACCTGTAATGACTCAAAACAAAACTAAAGGACTCGATAAAGACTCGAAAAAGACTTGAAAACAACTGTTAGAATGCGCAAAAAATACGACACATCAATTCCCCCAGACTTAGATCTTTGTTTGTCCTCAAACAAAACTCAGAACTAAACACAAGAGAAAGGTTTGGAAACGCGGGAACTCGCAAATTCTCAGAAACAGTACTCTACACTACAACCTGCAAACCACATAATTCAAACGTGAGTAGCACTTCCTTACCGAAACCCTCCCAACATCTTCTCAAACCCTGTTCCATACTTACGATCTCAAACTACAAAAGCTCCATTTTCTAGACAATAAACTCTTTACATTCATTTAAGAGGTGGCGTGAGCTTCTCATTATAGGCACTATTCAGGGTAGACGATGCTAGGGATTTAAAGGGCTAGTTTAGCGGTGGAGTTCAGAGTGTTTAGGGATTACCAGATTTTTGTAGAGGATGCAGGATATCGCACAAAATTGCAAGAGAAAATGGATCCATTTAGGTTCCACAACCTCGTAATCACTCTTCCCTTCTTGAAATCCTCTATCTTCACGTCTGGTATCCATCTTCCTTGGATATTTTCTTTGTGCTGAGAGACACTTTTGAGTTACTAACTCACCACTCTTCATCATTGGTTTTTTTTTTTTTTTTTAAAT
>VBRH01001888.1:0-14006 GCA_014578085.1 Cardamine resedifolia
GAGGTTTGTCAAAGGTTTTGCCAGCATGGCTCAATCTATGACTAAACTTACTGGGAAGGATGTTCTTTTTGTGTGGTCACCGTAGTGTGAGGAGAGCTTTTTGAAGCTCAAGGAGATGTGGTTAGCACGCCGGTGCTAGCACTACCAGAGCCAGATGAGCCGTATGTTGTGTACACTGACGCGTCCAGGCTGGGAATTAGATGTGTGCTTATGTAGTAGGGGAGGGTGATTGCATATGTTTCGCGGCAGTTAAGGAAGCATGAGTGCAACTATCTTATCCACGACTTGGAGATGGCAGCGGTAGTGTTCGTATGGCGGAAAAGTTCAGGTGTTCAATGACCACAAAAGTCTAAAGTACATCTTTACTTAGCCCGAGCTGAACCTGAGGCAGAGGCACCGGATGAAGTAGGTTGCAGATTACGATCTGGAGATAGCATACCATCCCGGTAAAGCTAATCTCGTGGCTGATGCCTTGAGCTGGAGGTGAGTGATCTTGGATACAGAGAGAGCTGCAGAGATTCTAGTGGGCATGGTGAGTGCCTTGCGGTTATGTGCTGTATCCGAGGAGTTCGAGCTGCTGGGTTTGGAGGCAGCCAATCAGGCTGATATTCTAAGCAGAGTGCGGGTTGCACAAGAGTTAGATGCGGAGTTGATTACGACTTCTAGAGCAGAGAAGTCAAAGTATGAGGTTTCCAGCAATGGGACCATATTGCTGCATGGCAGGGTGTGTGTACCGAAGGATGACTTTCTTAGGCATGAAATTCTGAGGGAAGCGCATCAGAGTCGATTCTCGATTCATCAAGGAGCTACCAAGATGTACCATGATCTCAAACGGTATTATCAGTGGGTAGGGATGAAGAAGGATGTTGCCAGCTGGGTTGCCGGATGTGATACCTGCCAGTTGGTGAAGGCTGAGCATCAGGTTCCGATTGGTTTGCTGAGGAGTTTACCCATTCCAGAGTGGAAGTGGGACATGATCACCATAGATTTCGTGGTTGGTCTGCCGGTTTCGTGAACCAAGGATGCTATATGGGTCATCATCGATAAGTTGGCCAAGTCGGCACATTTCCTGGCTGTCAAAAAGACCGATGGAGCTGAGGTCTTGGCTAGGAGATATGCCAGCGAGATTGTGAAGCTGCATGGGGTACCGGTGAGTATAGTGTCAGATCCGGAACTGAAGTTCTCATCGCAGTTTTGGAGAGCTTTCCAGAGGGAGATGGGCGCTAAGGTACACATGAGTACAGCTTATCATCCGCAGACGGATGGGTAGTCAAAGCGCACCATTCAGACATTGGAGAATTTGCTGAGGATGTGTGTGCTGGATTAGGGCGGACATTGGTTCGACCACTTGAGTTTGGCGGAGTTTACGTATAATAATAGTTACCAGGCTAGTATCGGTATGACACCATTTGAGGCTATCTATGGTAGGCCATGCAGGACACCGTTGTGTTGGACTCAAGTGGGGGAGAGGAGTTTGCTGGGGGCCGATTTTGTGCAGAAGACTACGGAGAAGATCCGTGTTGTTAAGCTAAACATGACGGAGGCACAAGATAGACAGAAGAGCTACGCTGACAAGCGTAGAAAGAAGTTAGAGTTTGATGTGAGAGATATGGTGTATCTCAAGATGGTCATGCTGAGAGGCCCAAACAGGTCTATTCCCGAGACTAAGCTGAGTCCTCAGTATATGGGTCCTATTAGGGTGTTGGAGCGTATCGGGCCGGTTGCGTATAGGCTAGAATTGCCAGATGCGATGCGGGCATTTCATAAGGTGTTCCACGTATCGAAGCTGAAGAAATGTCTGCATAAGGATGATCGGGTGATGGCTGAGATTCCATCTGATCTTCTGCCGAGTATGGTTATAGAGGCGAGGCCTCTGGAGGTACTTGACCATAGAGTCAGGCTGGTTAGGAAGAATAAAGTTCCAGAGATAAAAATCTTGTGGGACTGCAATGGAGCGATGGAGGAGACTTGGGAACCGGAAGCGAAGATGAAGTGGAAGTTTTCTAAGTGGTTCGGCAACCTGGCGACCTAGCTAGGGTCCCAATGCTGTGTTGGCTGAGTTGTTGTATTTTTCTCGCTGTTAAGCTGTTGTACTTGTTTAGTTTTTGCTAGAGATTATAACGATGTACGGTTTTTACCTTTTATTCAATAATAAGCGGAGTTTTTATTGAATATGTCATGCTGTTGTTATTGTTTATACTTAGTTCAACTATGAGGATTGTGCCGTGTTGATCTTAGTACTTGGTTTGGCTGATTAGGACTCGTCCTAATGCTGTTTTATGGGATTTCGTGTTGTGGAATCTCATCGCTGTGTGTTGTTTGCCGGTCGGGTTTCTGTGTGATTTCTGATGTTGTCTTGGTAAGCCACTAGAGATCTTAGGATCTTGCTGATCGGTTCACGTTGGACTCCGAGATGCTTGTCACTCTTACTGACGTAGTTTATTCAAACCAAGTGGGGTATTGTGGTATAGGATTCCGGGAGTATTGAACTAAGTATAGACAATGTAATATGGAGTTATTAGCCGAAAGGCTATGCCGTAGACGTTATGGTCATGTGACTATATTGAGTTAGAATAGCGGTTGTGCTATGCTGTGGGTATTCGCTGGGATGTTAGATTTGGGGACGAATCTATGTTAGTGGGGGAGAATTGTAACATTCGTATTCCTATTAATTAGGGTTTTAATTGGAGAATTAAAAGTTTGGGGCTAAATTGATTAAATCAATTGTGGCCGGCGGGTTTAATTGATGTTTTTAAAAGTTTAGGGGCAAATATTTTTAAGCTGGAGAAGTGGAGGGCCTGTTGTGCAATTTTTTGGAAATTGGTGGAGAACCCTAAGCCTCCTCCCTTCATCTCTCACGCTCGATCTCTCTCCCTCGGAAGCTACACTCATCACCTCACAATCGCATCTTCGAGCCATTGAGAGGGAGTCTGGTGAGCTCGTTCTAAGGGGAGGCGCCGGAAGGTGTTGTGGTCTAGGAAAGAAGAGGGAGAGGGGGATCGTGAGAGAGGCTTCAACGTCACGGTAAGTTTCTTCTCTTGTGCCTCGTGCCAAGTTGTTGTTGGGTAGTTTTGGGTTTTGTTGAGTGAGTTGCGAGGAGGTGTCTTGGCGCTGGCGTGAGCCGAGGGGAAACACCGTGAGGTTGATCGGTGTTGGGTCAATCATTGACGGGGCGAGCGAGGACGTGACAATCAGTGGTGGTGTGGTGGAGATCATTGCCGTCGAGGGCGCTAGGATGCGAGGAGATTGACGGTCACGCCATGGAGGAAGAGAGTGCAGCTGCTTGAAGAAGAAGGTGACGTGAGGCAGAGAAGAAGGAAGAAGATGGAGTCGCGTGGTGTCTGTAGTTGTCGTCTAGTGTTTTGTATTTTAGCAGTTGACTTTTCTTGAGTTCATTAGTTTTCAATATTTATTTTTCTAGGTTGCGTCCGAGATTTTTAGGGGGTTATTCATCCCGTGAGGTTAAACAAATTTCAGTCTTTCGTCAGGAAATTTTCCATGCACGTTCCAGGTGAGTGCAGTACCGTGGTCGGATATTTTTACGTAAATTTTTCCTGGTAATTACGTGTTAGGATTTATTTATGTGTTTATGTGATTATTGTTGTTTATTTATTGCTGAAATAAATTCCAAAAAACTGCAGTAACTGTTATTAATTTTAGGATTATTTTCCGTGATTTGCCGTTGAATTAATTGCTGAGAATTAATTGTTTTAATCACATTTTGGTTGTTTAAAAATGTCATTGATTGATTTTAATTCATTATTTTGCGGTGAATTAATTTTTATCAAGTTGATATTTTGCTGTTTGTCGAGTCCGGGTATTTAATAATGCCAGGGGTATTTTCATAATTTTTTCCTAATTGACCTAGTAGACGGGTTGATCGCCTCCTTAGTATTTATTAAATACTGACTGCGTCTATTCATAATGTCACATGTAAGGGAAAGGATAAAGCTAGCTGAAGCTCGTGGAACTGCGGTGACGGTTCAATATGACATACCGGAAGGGTGTTTTATTTATTTATTATCGTTGTTGTTACTTGGTTGCTTCCTTAAACCGTTAGGTTGTTAGTTGATTTCGAATTTATTGGTTTATAATAAATCGCTATCGCTGAGTTGTTTAATTGTTTGCGTCTGTTGGGAGTTGATAATATTTATGAAAATATTATTATTATATTTATTGTAAATAAAAAATGGGTCGGAGCGTTTCACATGGTATCAGAGCCACATTGATCTAACAATCGGCCATGTTTCTGGTTTTTAAGCGAAATATTTTTTATATATTATTATTCTCTAAACATTATTCAAGCATAACATATGCCTCTGAATGTAAGCCAAGTGCTTCCAAAATTCAAATTCATCATGAACCTCTGAATCTAAGCCATCAAACTTTTATAATTCAAGTCTATAGACCTCTGCCAAAGTGCTTCTTTTTATTTTTATGAAATAAAAAAAAATCTTAACATTTTTTTTTCTTAATCTACACATAGCTACTTAATTACTATATTTTCAAAGCTTTTAGTGTTTAATTAGCCTCATTTTTTCCTACGCTTATTATTTACAAAAAAAAAATGAAAGAAATAAATTAAGCTTTACGACTTCTTCCTCAATCTAGGTCAATCACCTCCACCACACCGCATCAAATCTACATCTCACTATCACTTTGTCGCGTCTTTCTCTCCGATGTCATCCACTCCCGTCATTTCAACAACTCCATTGCCGATTCTACAAGAACTCTATGATATATGTTTTAGCTACCGACAAGCACCCGCTCCACTCCATCGTACGGTCGTCACCACCTAACCATCACCACCATTCAAGATTGGAGTGACTTTTGCCCCTCCATCTTGAGGGGGCATGCTAAGGAAAGAATAATTATTTTGATATTCAGTCACTCTAATCCTATCCTTGATTTAATCCATGTAATTATATTTGTCATTACATTTTAATATTATGTAATTACTCTATCGATTCTCTACATTGAATAAGATATGAGAGCAATACAATTCTTTCAATGTATCTCTCATCACATTATCATCAATGTCCAAGACATTATGAACCAGTCATTTACAAACCCATATACAGAGCGGATTTAAATAGTTTAGGTCCAAATTCGCCCACGAACAAAACAGGTTAGACAATATGGACATTGATCGGCCCATAATATCTAAAAAAATAGGTTAAAATCGATTTTCTCCTAAATCAAAACTCACTCTCAATTTCTTCAAAATCGACTCCAGAGCAATTTCCGGCGATTTCATCCGCTTTCCTTCAATCTCCTTCCTTGTCTTCATCTCCTTCTTCTTATGCTTATTATTCCTCCTTCATCGTCTGATTTCAAATCTTTGAGGTTAGGGGTTATCAGTTATCACTATCTTCTTTAGTTTCTTCTTTTTAATGCTTTTGTTGTTTTGGGTTTTACAGATTTATGAGTTAGATTATCAAATCTCTGTAATGTCTTCTGTAATACCATAATGTTGGGTCGATTGATGAGCTTTTGTTATTGTTTTCAAATGGATAACGAGGAGACTCTAAACCTCAAAGATGACTATATGAGTTGGGATGAGAATCTGGATGAAGAGAATCAAAATGTAGAGGATCATGTAGAAGATAAGAGTACGGTTGAGAACAAGGTAATAGGTAAATGTAGGAGTTCAAAGTGTTTGAGGAATTTTAAAATCATTGAAGATAAATTGTATGATGGTAGGAATGATGTTAGATGCAACCATTGCACTTATACCTATTGCATATATCTACGTAAAAATGACACTACTAATGGCACTACTACTATGATGCATCACATGAGAGTTTGCTCAAAGACTCCTGAAAGTACTCCTGTATGTGGAAATAGGAAGCTATATATGATGGTGTTTCGGAAAATGATTGGATTGGTAATCATTGAGCATGGTATACCTTATTCATTCGTTGAGTACATAAAGATTAGAGAGGTTTTTCTTTATGCTAATTATAGTATAGAGTTTTGGAGTAGGAATACAGCAGCATCTGATTGTCTAAAGATCTTTGAGAAAGAGAAATTGAAGCTTAGGAAGATCTTGAATGAAATTTCCGGTTGGTTTCGTTTAACTACAAATCTTTGGAGAGCACTCATGATAGAAGGCTAATTACATGTGCTTGATTACACATTATATTGACAGTGAATGGAATTTTAAGGCTAAGGGGGGGGGGTGTATTGGACTGGGTATTATGAGGGATTTGAAATAAAAATTCATGAAATCATCTCAAAACTCATTAAAACTCAAATCTTTCTAAATATTAAGTTTAATACATCCCCCTAAGATATTGTCATTTTGTGTTTTTCCTCCTCCGCACACTGGTGCCGCTATAGCCACGAAGGTTTTGACGTTGTTATAAAAATGAGGATTAGAGAACATAGTGTTTACAATCACAGTGGAAAATGCTTCATCAAATGACAACATGCAAGGAATTCTCAAGAGATAACTTAGAAAAACTTGGTCTGCAATAGTGTTCTTTTACGTAAGCTGTGTAGCACATATATTGAATCTGATTGTGCAAAGTGGGCTATATGTGATTGATGGAACTTTGGAGAAAATCCGGGTTAGTGTAAAATTTGTGAAGTTTAGTGAAACTAGAGAACAAGCGTTTCAAACTTGTGTGGAAGCAGTGGGAATTAAAGCTAAGCCATGACTGGTTTTTGATGTAACAACCCTATGGAATTAAACTCATCTGATTCTCTCTATACCCATCATGTATAAATAAGCATTTCACCATCTTGCAGAAATAGATATAAATTATCACACCATTCCAACAAATTTAGAGTGGACAAGAGCAACGTTTATTTGTGAGTTTTTTTACCCCATTTGCAGGGATGACAAATTTTATCTCTGGCTCATCTTATCCACTGCTAATTTATACTTCATGTAAGTATGAAAATTGAAAACTGGTTGAGAACTCATGAGGAATCTTCTGATGAAGTTATTCGTAAGATGGTGGAAAGTATGTAGGAGAAGTTTGACAAGTATTGGGAAAATTATAGTGATATATTTGCCATTGCTGCGGTTTTTTATCCTAGGTTGAAGTTTACTTTTCTAGAGTATTGCTTCAATACCTTAGATACATCAACTAGTAAATCAAGGTTAGATCATTTGCGTAAGAAGTTGAAGAAGCTTTTTGAGGTGTATAAGAAAAACCCAAAGAAAACCGTAGCATGAACTTCTTAAACAAACACATTGGAACAAAATATTCTTCCCGGATACGATGTAAGTTGTTTTCTCAATATTTTTTCAATATTTTGACATTCTTCCATGATTCTGAACATGAGTCATTATCTGTTTATGCTATATTGACACTCATCTTAGCTTGTAAATTCATATTCTGTTTATGCTATGTTGATATGTGGATACCTTATAAGTTATAGAGAATTCAGCTTGAGATATTAGCTTAAACACAAAAGCTGTTATGTCTCAGAGAGAGTTATACATAAGAAGCAATGAATCTGATTATGTTTCTCTTATGTTTTTTTATACATTTTTCATGGTTTTATACTTTCTTTTCTCAAACGGTTGGTGCTAGTGCAAAATCAGCATTAGACAAGTATTTGAATGAGCCCGTTTTGGATATAATGGCATTTAAGAGTTTGGATGTTTTGGCATATTGGAGAGACAATGCAAATCGTTTTAAGGATTTTTCTTTTATGGTTTGTGATATAGAGAGAACTAACTACTCTAACAAACGGATGACCCATTCTTCTATGCCACAATCTCGCTTATCCACTCCAATCTCATCCTCAAAACGCGGTCATGAATAACAAGGAATTGATCAGCCAATTGCACTACACAACTGTACTCATCCATCAGCTGACATGCAGAGATAAGATTAGACTGTAATTCTTTAACATAAAATCATGATTTCAATCTCATATCAGATCACAAAAAACTATAACCTTTGTTATCCAAATCCTTTCTCGACCATTAGATAGGATTATTAATACTGGATCCATGTTTCTCACATTTCTGGCAAATGATTGGAAACACCTGTATCCAAAATCCAAGAAAAAGAAGAGAAATTACCCGAGAGTTTTTCCATGCTGGTGCTTGGTCCAATATTCATGCCACCATTCAAAAGCTTAACAAGATTGTGTCATTGAACATCGCTCAGTCCTTGAGTCTCTTCACGATCATTGCCCGTAATCACGTAATTAACATGTTCCAGATTTACAACATTGGAAACATGAACCACATTCGCAAAAGCTCACATTCCTACCACGTGCAGTAGCTACAAAACCGAAACTACCACCACTTCCTTGACCTTGCACTGCTCTACTCTTTGGGCGTTCACCCCACCACTCCGGATATCCAATGATGGCTAAGTAACTGTCAGAAGAATTTCCACTTTGGTTACAGTGTTTGCACACCATCTTTGAATGATTGTCATTCCTTACTTGATTCATGCGCCCTCTGGTTTGAACAGCATATGCCGTCACTTTCGGTGACTCCTCAATGTTTTGTGCACTTCCCTTGAGGTCTTCTTCTTGTCGTACTGTATTATACACTTCCTCCAATGGCTGAAGCGGTGTGCGGGACACCAAGCTTGATCTCACGGTACAATAATTTTCATCAAGACCATACAAAAACTCATGAACTTTCTCCTCCTTACGATCTTTTTCTTGAAGAATAGTCAAATCACACTCACATTTCCACACTTACAAACCCTCAACGGCATGTAGCTCGCCACGCTACCCTATATACGATTCAGTTTGCCGTAATAGGCTTCAATCGCATTACCTCTATGTTTGCAACAAGCCAACTCGACTTTGATTTGTTGAATTCGAGGTCCGTTAGTCACCAAGAAATGCTTCGTCAATTGTTACCACAAGTCCTTCGCCACATCACGGTGCGAGATGTTTGAGCGGAGGGAAGGATCAATTGACATCTTGATCCACGAAACAAGCAAAGCTTGAATCGTCTACCAATCTTCAAATTCGAGGATTCTTTGTTTGGATGTGCAATAAACTCGTCGAGAAATCCAAATTTCTTTCGTGAAGTGAGCGCAATCTTCATTCCACATATCCATTCTTCATAGTTTGACCCTTTCAACAATGGATGCGATATCGCGGCACCTGGATTGTCGGCAGAGGTCAATTCATAAGGTGAGATCATTATTCTCATCTCCATTGTCGGGTTCGTCGGTGTTGCAGTCAAAGTCGGAACAACCATATTTGATTTTATTTCAGAGATTTGTTAAAAAGTTTCAGGCTTTGATACCATAAATGAACAGAGGAAGAAGGAAATTTTTTATATATTTCTTCGAGAAGAGAAAATGTATATATATATATATGACAAAATGTATCTTCTAAACCTAAATGCTAGAAATTGAGAAAAGATTTACACACAGATAATTCAGAATTTGAGTAATTGATTGCCTAATTATAAGCAATATAATATGATGCGCTATTATTGATATCAATGACCCGGTCTTTTGAGAAATGCCGACGGACGCATCCTACATAAGATTCGGATGGAGGTGTTTCAAGATATATTTTTTTTACCTCTGAAATGATATTGATAACGTTGTGAAATGATACAACTCTGGTGATTAACAAGATAAACCCAGTAAAAATAAGCCACCAAACAAAAGTTTCCGGAGACTAAACCCTATATAAGGGAAACAAACGATTTCATAAACTATGACAAACCATAAAAGAAAACGTGATCAAAAACCCAAAACTGAAACAAGAAGACCAAATTTAAAACAGAAAACTAGCCCATACAAACTCGCCAACCAATCTTCAAAACCGTGAAAGCCTTCACAGTGGTGAACCGAAGGGGATGAGAAAATCCCAAGCAACATAATGCAGTTCCTCCTATAGCGGAATAAGACTAACTCTCAATAAAATTGTTCTTTAGGAATCCAAACCAGCAAGACAGAATCTAGACCGAAGACAACTAGATCCTGACACATCTCCCAGTCACGGCGAAGTCGATGAAACCATGATTTATCAACACCTCGACATAAACCCTTGATCTAACCAGATTTTGATCTAATCTTTAGAGTAGAGACAAAAAGCGAACCCAAATCTAACCGAACCACACCAAACTCAAAAGAGACCGGCAAGCTCGAATCAGAGAGATATGAAAACCGACTCCAAACTTGAAAAGGGTAGTAGGCGAAGAAGGGTGAACTAAGAACAACCAGATCTAAAAACGATCTATGCAACAGAAACGGCAATCCCATCTGAAAAAGTATAAACCATCACAATACCTAGATCAACGAAGTCGAAAGGAGAAGACCAATACGGAGGTCAGAAAAAAACGGCGAGAAGGAAGGCACCGTCGATACATGAATCCAGAGGCGTTTGTGAGCGAGCTGCACCGTCGAGCATACTGATCCGACGCCTCTGACTTCATAGCAAGATGAATCCAAAACCAAATCTGGGACCTTTCTCCCTTCCCTAACCAGTATCATTTTCAACAAATCAAGCACCATCGAACCCAAAAACACTCCAAACTAAGCAAAGATTGATGGACAAAAAAGAAGACAGAAGAGCGAAACCGACTCCGGTGCTACAAAGCCACCGGAGTCTGTAGCACCGGAGTCGGTCTCCGTTTCAAGATATTTTGGTCATCAATCGGAAATAATATCTCACAATGTCATTTCTCTACAAAATAACATTTATTAGTTTCCATTTTCACAGAGAATATAAACAAACAATTAATATCTGAGTTATTTTCCAAAAAATAAATGAATTAAAGAAATGTTTAGTCTATTTCAAATATGGAAACCACTCAATGGACGGCGCATGCCTGATTCTCATTTGGATTATTGGGCACTATATATTGGCCCAAATTTGTTTCAAATATCCAAAACTAAATCTATTTATCTTAAAAATATCCAACCAAATCTCTTTATCCAACCATCGTACTTTGTTCGCCATTTTGCTTAAGTTTTTGATCCAACAACAAAGAAATCATAGTTTTGATAGAAATGATTAAATGAAGCTTAAAACAAAGGAACCTAGTTGAAATCTACCTCTGTATATCGATACTTGTTTGACAACTTGTATACGTAAGTTTTTTTTTGTCCTTGGGGGCACATAGGCATAAACTAAAATAAGAGTTTTTTACGCCTAAGTTGTGGGCAAGGTCAAACCAAAATTTGATTCTAGATGATCCTAAACAATGGGGAAAACTAAGTAGTGATTCCGTAAATAAATTTATTTATACACATATATATATATATGTATTGTAATAGAAAAATGTCCATCATTGTGGATCAATATGAGAAGTATGTGGAAATCTAAGCAGAAGCTTAACACGGTAAGTGGTTACAGCTTCTTCCTCATGATCATCAATCTCAGCAAACATAGCGATTCCGCGAGCAAACGCGAAAGCTCCTGTCCCTCCAACTACCTCCATAACCTCTTCCAATTTATGAGCCATGTCTCTGCTCCTAATGCTAACACTTCCCGTATACTCGGGAGTCTCCAACGTTAAGTATATAACATTAAAATCCGAGTTAGCAAAGTCTTCATGCGGAATTATAAATCCCTCAGCTTTGCCTACGATCCGAGAATTGTTCTCTGGTCCTTCCGTGAGCGTACGTCGAAAAATCAATGCTCCTCCTCCTCCTCCTCGGCCGTGGGGCCGGGCCATGTGTTGGCTAGACCGGCGAGAGGAGTATGAGGAGGATGGGGTGTTGGTTTGTTGAACATAGAGGGAGAAGGAGAAGAGTGATTCCGGTGGGTCGTAGTCGGGTACTGGTGAGAATAAAGCGAGTAGAAGGACGACGAGGAAAGCAGTGGCGACAGCGATCAAGAAGATGATTCTTGTTAGCATGATGGAGAAAAAAGAAGAAGAGAGACAAATATGAGTTTCTGACCTTTTTTTTGTTTTTTAATATGTTTCGTTGGTTTTAAAGTTAGATTAGTGATTTTGGTGTAAATACTTACTTCCAGAACATAACTAAACCACTACTATATTTTTGTCCTCAAGCTGATATATTTCTGAGTTGAGTTGATCTAGTGTTTGATTCGATTTTAGACATTTTAGTTTAGTTTTTTTATAAAAAAATATTGCCAGTTTGATTCAGTTCGGGTTTTTATATCCACTTGCTAAAAAAAAAAGATTATAAAATTATCAACGGTTAAGAGAAAATATATAGTCTAACCAGAGCGTTCCTAGCATTTTGAAGGCCAGAGGCAACTAATAAACAATTTAATTCAAAATAAATTTTAATATTCCTTGTAAGTCAAGGAAAAAATTTATACTCACTTTTAGTTCAACTAAATTTTTATATATAATAATTTTAATTTTAACAAAAAAATAATTTCTGTTATATGAAATTTAATAGTTCATTTTTAAAACGTATAAAGTAATATGGATAAAAATTTATCGTGAATATATTTCGAATTTAAAAAGGAATAAAAAATTGTTTAGAGATACTTTAAAAAAATTACTAAAATTATTTCTAAATTAATATGGCGACTTCTTACGGAACACTAATTAAAAAAAAAATCTTCTGTTTAGTTAAAAGTTAAGTAAAAGAAATGAGATATTGCATAAAAACTAAAAAGGAGAGCAATGGAAAATAAAATATGATTGAAGTATTCTTGAATTTATATCCACTTACAATAGTAACTAGATTAATAACCCGTGCTACATCCCGGGTGCAGTATTTTAAAAATTATAATTTTTATTGTATGAATTAATTAAATTATAACTATTTTCTTTTTGTTTTATAGTGTAGTGTATGTGAGTTGTTATTATAGTGATTGAGTTAAATAATATATGTTAATAATTATTATTGAAACTTTTTTCCGCAAATGTTCTCATTAATCAAAGTCTCAAAGAAAAAAAAGTACATAAATTTGAAACAAGCTAACCAATAGACAATACCACTATGTATCTAAAGAGGAAGACTTATAAACATATGTGAAAACCATCATATTATGAAGTAGACATAGATTATTATGTTGAATCTACGCTTAATTCGACAATGATGAGCTCATTTAGTCATGAAATATTTGGGAAGGAATCAGTCAACCAAAAGATTGTCAAAAGAAGAAAGAATCATACATCTAGATCGAAAAAATTTGCACCCAGAGCAACGCATGTTGTACCAACAAACCAATAAAAAAGAGACATAAACAAAAATAACCATATCTTGCGAAAAAAGATGGAAGAGTTGGCAAAATAAGTGGTTTTAGCGACAAAATAGCTCCGTCGCTCATCCGAACCGGGACCAGCATAGCTCTGTCGTCTCTCCTTAACCACCATCAAGCTTTCATCTTAACTAGCCAAATATCCAATCCAACGATGACAAACCCTTTGCTTAGACGATTCGGGACCACAATCACCAACGCAGAAATCGAAAAAAATATCACAAATCCACCAGAGACAACTAAAGAGAACCAAAAAAAATGAAACACCAAAGATCTATAGCCCTCTCATAACTCATGCGTGAAGCAAGACAGTTGGGGAGGCTAAAACAAAAATCCCCAAATTTTTCTTTCTAAACGGCTAGAGTTTTCAATGTTGAATATTATGTAGGTGTTTTAAGTCTTGAGTACGTGTTTTAGAAACGTAAATAATCTTAAGCATTAAAAGAATGTAAAAGAAAGGTAAAATAACCATAAGTATAAAAATTTTATCTATTACTTTCATATATATATATATATATATATTGTTGTGAATCTAGGTTAATTCTATCTTATTCCATGAATAATATGGAGTATATATAGGAATACAACAGTAGAGAATATTCTAGAAGATGGGCCTATAATGGGCATCCATCTAATGGGTTCATAACACTCCCCCTTGGATGCCATTATAGTAAAAATATTCCTAATGCGCTTAAGGTGAATGCTGCCTCATTAAAAACCTTACCAAGGAAAACCCAGTGGGAAAAAACCATGGTTAAGGGAAAAAGAGTGCAACGCGCATTTACTCCCCCTGATGTATACATCCGTCAAGATTTTGAGGCAACGAAGTCCAAGAAGATGAACTAACTTCTTAAAAGTAGCAGTCGGAAGCG
>VBRH01001889.1:0-11698 GCA_014578085.1 Cardamine resedifolia
ACTTCGACTCTCAACTAAAGTCGTCGTACTCGGGGAACTTTAGGATTTTGGTTGAAAATCTCGTATATCACTGATCCTAGCGGTCCCTCCATAGCGGTCCATGGCCGCTGGGATCGTCCTTGGCGGTTCTGTTGTAGCGTTCTTCACTAAATGGGTCATATCTCCTAATCGCTGATAATAATCACTCGAAACCACCTCCATTAGAAATCTAGCTCAATTTCCTTTAAC
Organism: Cardamine resedifolia; assembly: GCA_014578085.1. Lineage (NCBI taxonomy): Eukaryota > Viridiplantae > Streptophyta > Magnoliopsida > Brassicales > Brassicaceae > Cardamine > Cardamine resedifolia. The sequence continues at coordinate 229 of VBRH01001889.1, forward strand.
TTTCATGAAGGACTCTAGAGCTAAATCGCAATGCAAGGTCTTCATCTGAGTCAATATTTCAGATGCATTGATATGGCTCTGCTTTTGCGCTTTGTAGCGGTCCAATGGTAGCGGTGGGTGACCGCTGGGAGCTGCAATTCTCCATAAAAATCATCGTTTCTTCACTCCGTTCGCCTCGGGTCTCCTTTCCCAAGCCCCAAGCTTCCCAATCATCTAAAATGACTCAAAACATATGCAAAATGCTATATATACAACCTAGGACTCTAAAATGCATGTTAAAACAAAATGAGACTCATATGCATGAAAAAACTCCCAAAACTATACAAAGTGGGATTAAAAATCTATGAATCAAAACCTTAAAAACATGCAAAATATGGTGTTATCAGTAGTTCAGGGGGATTATCTTCAGGAAACATGTCTTGAAAATGCTGCAAAAGTTTAGACACTTCACTCGGAAGAACCAGTGCTATGTTAGCTATACTCGAAAGAGTTTCTTTAAAAACAAATAATAACATGGGTTTCTCAGCAAACATAGCCTTCTTGACTTCTCCAGCCTTGGCAAAAAATAGGATGCTTGATACGAGGTTCGGTTTTGGGCTGGAGGTGGAGTTGATCTTGATACACCTCCGAAGAACTCATTGGAGCGAGAACGGTTTTTCTTCCTTTATACTCAAATGAGTAATGATTTGCAAACCCGTCATGTTGAACCCTCCTATCAAATTTCCACGGCCTCCCAAGGAGTATATGACTTGATTTCATAGGTAGAACATCACATCAAACCTCACCTTCATACCTTCCCACACTAAGCAGAACCACCACTTGTTTTGTTACCATGAGTTTTTCATTCTCACTCAGCCAATGTATTTCGTAAGGGCCTGGGTGATCTCTGACTTCAAGTTCTAGCTTTTTTACTAGAGTTTCACTAGCCAGATTTGCACAACTACCTCCATCTATGACAAGACTACACACTCTCTTCTTCACTTGGCATCGCGTGTAGAACAAGTTGTCTCTTTGATTCCCGGTGTCGGCTTGAATACTCAACGCTCTTCTAGATAGGAGTATTTCTCTCCTAGGTCGCCTCTTATCCTCGTAGAATATCATTGTTACCTTTTCTGAAACAAGCGTTTCATCTTCTCCACGCTTACTTTGACTGACTCTCGCGTGAAATGATTCAACGGTTTGTTTGACGAGTTTGTGAGGGGTTTCCTTGACTTGATCGGCCATCTCTTCATGCAAAGACAAACACCAAAACTCAAGTAAATAGTTCTAAGGAAGATAATCACAATCAGATACTCAAAACTCAAAAATGACTCCTCAACTACCGAAGAACGCTAATCGCAATAGGTTGAAGAAATCGATCTCGAAAAATTATCAAAACGATTCATAAAATTCCAGATTTAATTCTAACATATACTAGACTCGTCCTAGTTTCATATGAAAGTGATTTCACAATTTTACGACAAGCCAATATTTTACAAAAATTGAAACAAATTTGGATAAAACCACTCAACTTCTCGATGTTGCTCTGATACCACTTTATGCGATTCTCCTTGAAGAATCACAACCCAAAATCGTCACCGAGAGGTTAAAGGATGGAAGGTTTGTTCTAGACTCGATTAATAAGCACCTAAAGATGAAATGGATTGAGTGTCGTCACAAATGGTTGCGGAAAGCCACTTGATAAGACTAAGAGTTTTGAAATCGAATCACACGAAATCGAGAACAATGATCTATTTTTTTGAAAGAAGATTTTGATAAAAAGATAGATGAATATTTACATGAGGTCGGGTGAGTTTTTAAAGAAGAAGAAGGTGAAGAGGAAGAAGAGAGGAAGAGGAGAAGACACCGAGTTTCGAGACATGCCTCGAGAACTTGCACTTTGACAACACAAACAACTAAACAAAAATTCAAATTTGAAAATCAGATTAAACATAGATGGGCCACGAAAAGAAGAAGTAGCTCAGGCCTTGGAGTTGGATTGGACTCAACAAATGGCAAGGTGAAACATGAAGTCCAATGCACCTCATTAAAAACCTTTCCCGGAAAACCCAATGGGAAAAACCGAGGAGAAGGGAAAAAGAGTATGCATGGCCTTCATGGCCATTTCTCAAGTATCTTGGGCGCGTATCTCGACCAATGTAGCATTGATACCATCTTCTAAGCTCAAGTGATCCGAGTGATTCTTTACTTGTTGAAATAGGACTTTAACTTCTTGATGAAACTTCTTAGTTCTTGACCGGGTCATTGCTCCAAATTGGACCTCTAGAACATTCTTTGTCTTGTGCTCCTTGCTAGTTTCCTCAAAAGCCTCTACTCCTTTTACCTGAGCTTTAGAACCTCCTAGAGTCGTATCAACAACTAAATAAATCTGCGATAACCAATAAATAAATCTGCGACTAATAACAAATAAATCTGCAATCAAACAATGTTAACTCTACGACTAACAATATAACTCTAACAAAAAATCGCCGACAACCAATAAATAAATCCGCGACTATAACAAACAAATATGCAATCAAACAATATTAAATCTGCAATCAAACAACATTATCTGTACGTCTACCAAAATACAGATCTGCAATCAAAACAATATTAAATCAGCAATCAAAACAGTATTAATCTGCGTTGTTCATAAAATCTGAAGTAAAAAAATAGTTAGGGTTTAAGCTAAATTCGGTGAGGAAGATGAAACGGCGAGGAAGATAACACCACTGAGACTCTGACTTGACGGAACTCGACTGAGAGTCGACGGAAATCAACGAAGAATGACTCAATGGAACACTAAAACTCGGCGGAGAAGGGGAAGGAGGACTCGGCGGAGAAGGAGAAGAAGGACTCCACGGAGAAGATGTCTCGACGGAGACTCGATTTTCGGAGAAGAAGGACTCGACGGGGAATGAGAAGGAGGACTCGACGGAGAAGGAGAAGAAGGACTAGGTGTAGAAGAACGAAGAACCAAGGAGATTTTCGGAGAAGAATCTCCAAAATCGTGAGAAGATTTTCGGAGAAGAATGAATAACCAAGGAGGAGAAGTTAGAAAGGTTTTTTTTTTTTTTTAACAACCACACATTAATTAAAAATTCACTCTTTGGTTGGTAGCCCAATCAGGAGGAATAGAGTTTAAATGAAACTTCTGAAACTAGGACACTAGAGGTCCGAGCTAAACAGTCGCATTGATTGAAAAAATTCACTTCTTGGTTGGAAAGTTTTTTTTTAGTTTTAAAGAAGTTATGTTTTTCGGAAAAGATGTGTTTATTTTTATTTTTTGTGTTAATAAATTAAATCATAAATTATAATTGCAGTTTTGTTATTATGTTAGATCAAATAGGTTATATAGTCTTTTATTCTACATGGTATTTACACATTTCAAAAGAGAGTTATTCTAGTTATTTCATACAAAATATTGGTTGTTTTGAGCAAGTTTCATTTTATTATTTCGTGCAAGTATCTTCATATATCTGTCAAATAAATTTATTTTTATATCTAAATATAGATTGCGTTTAAAAAAACAACTGTTTGACTTTGAAACATTAAAAACAAACGAAAGAAGAGTCTTTTAATCTCTCAAAAGTTTATGAAGGTCGAATAAAACAAACAAAAAATAAAACAAGTTGAAGCTGAACTCTAACCATCCCATTCGTATAGGAGACTTAGATACGAATGATCAGTAAAACAACTCCTATTATCCAACAACAAAGAAAGACCTCAACCAAATTGTCTCATAATTAGAGATCTTACATGATTTGATTAAGAAGAATAATCATTTAGAGTGCCACAGGGTAACGGTTGATACAATCCACCCAAGGATTGTTCTTAGTTGGTTTCTTCACCTTCCTTATTGCCTTCCACACCACACTGTTACACTTAAAACCTGATCCAAACGCAATCTGCCAAACCCTATCGCCTCTTCGGACACTTTCCTTGGCCTCCAAGTAAGCCAGCTCATACCAGATTCCACTGCTGGAAGTATTTCCAAACCTGTGCAAAGTCATCCTAGAAGCCTCCATGTTCTCTTCACTCAACCCTAGATTCTTCTGAAGCTCCTCAAGAATTACTTTGCTTGCTGCATGGAAACAGAAGTGCTCAAAGGCGAGCTTGTAGTCTGGAATGTATGGCTTGGACAGATCGGTGGAGGAGGACTTGATTCCATTGGTTTTGGCGGTGATGGAAGAGGTGGTTGTGGTGGTGGTTTTGGCGGCGGGTGAGAAAGTCCGGCGGAGCAAAGCGGCAAAGAAGAGAAGCTGCTCGGAGAAAGGCAACACGAGAGGACCTAAGGTAGTGATGTTGGTCTTGAGAGCTTCACCTCCAACTTCCATTAAGTCTCTACTTATCTTCAAACCCTTGAAACCTTGTTCGTCTTCTTCTTGATACACACTCCTAAAAACCATACACAAAGTTACTTAATTACTAGGTCATAAATATATAAAAACCAAATCAAAACTGAAACAAACCAAACCTGAAGCTACGGTCATCAGCAGCCTTATGAGTCCTGACAATGTGCTCAAGACGGTACTTAGCATGGCGGAAGTCACGGCGGCGGTTTGAGAGCATAACAGCTGAACAACCCATTCTAAAGAAGCAATTAGGTATAACCATTGACTTGTCACGTCCCACGTACCAATTATACCCAACCATCTCAGTACTCACAACCACAGCGTAGCTATTAGGGTTAGACTGAAGCATGTCACGAGCAAGATCAATGGCTATGATTCCAGCAGAACAACCCATACCTCCAAGATTGTAACTAAGTATGTTCCCTCTCATCTTGTAATGGTTTATAACCATTGCTGACAACGATGGTGTTGGGTTGAAGATACTGCAGTTAACCACAAGGACACCTACGTCTTTTGGTTTGACACGTGTCTTCTCGAAGAGCTCGTCCAATGCTCCGAAGATCACCGTTGAGGCTTCTTCACGTCCTTCTTTCATCGTTGTTATGTTTTCAGACGAAGAGATTGATCTTGGGACGTACGTCTCATCGCCTATGCCTGAGGCTTGTAAGATCCTCTTCTTGAAACCGAGGGTTTCTTCGTCGAATTTTCCTGATTTTCTTGCTAGATCTATGAACTCTTCTTTTGTCACCTGAACCAATTCAAATCAAGTTTGGAAAAGATTAAACCGGAGATAACCCAAACTAAACAGAGTTTGGCTTGGTTTGGTTTGGTTCAGCTTCATTTAATTATCACTCTCCCTCCTAATCCTATCCATTGTTAAGTAAAATAAGTTTTTTTTATTTTTTGGGTAAACGATTACTAGATAAGGTTTTAATTAAAAATAATGTAATTGAATTAAACTATATTAGTCAAACCGGTTTCCTACGACTCCATATTTTTAGGTTATCTAATTTTTTGAGAATTTTACGAGATAATTTGTTTTAGATTCAACATAACCAAAATCGAAAGGCTTTTTAAAATATTCACTAAACGAACAAAAAGGCACAAATTTTGTTTATTTCTATCTTATTGCCTTCATCCAAAAAGTAAAATAAATAGGTTTATTTAGTGTTGGTTCGACATTTTGGGATTTCAAAGCATCCCTATAACTTATCCATACATTCTAATTTCTAAATAAACTTAATTTAGACTATTTCCTCTATGAAAAAGTTGATGTGTTACCTTGAGTTCATCGGAGGGCTTGTAACAAGCGAAATCAATGAGATAAACAGAACGAGGACGAGACATGAAGTAAACACATGCGGTTAAGACAAAGACACCAAGGAACCCGATGACAGTTGCAAGATCATAGTCCCAAAGCTTCTTCCAAATCTCTTCTCTGCTTAAACTCCCAATCTCAGCACTAAACACCAACACAAGAACCGGTATGGTCGCCAAGTAAACCGCATGGTTTATGAGGTAGTGATAACCAAGTTTCACGTACTTCAAATTCACCGACTGAAGAAAATCCGGTAAACGTCTCCGGACCCTAACCGAGAACGTTGGTGAACCAGCATTAGGACCGGATGGTTCGATCCCACGGTTAACGATCTCGGTTGAGAGTAGATCTTGCTCGTTGGGTCTACCCATTTCTTCTTCTTTTCTTTTTTGAGGTTGGTTATGTGAGTGAGATCTATAGGTTGATGAATGGTATATCTTATAAGGGGTTGTGTTGGTGAAAAATGTAAATATGAATGTGTATAGTTATATGAGAGTTATGGTAATATTGTGGGGATTGGGTTTGGTGGTTGGTGAGCGGTAGTTAATGTTGCCAACTACTTGTACTGGTCGTAGTTGGAGTGAGTTATGTCACTCTTATAAATTTTAATAAGATGTAGTTTGGGATCTTATGCTTGCATTTATTTTAATTTTGTTATGTCAAAGGCTACGAGTCACTTTTTTGACAATTTGTCAGTTTCGGTTTCTGGATCAATTCTGTTTTATTGAATTCTTTCTTTTTAAAGGTTCGATTGGGAAAATATGGTGGGATGGAAATATGGAATCAATGGAATAGTAGACGAAAAATAAAGTATGCATGGTGAAATAAGAGCAAAAAACTTGAATATTTAGAAAATTTGATGAAAAGATGCGTTTCATTTTGTTTTTTTTTGTCATTCAATTTTTATTTTGTCATTCACATTGTGGAATGACTCAACTGATTAATATAAATCGTGATTCTGAATAATTTTAATTATTTCTTAGTGCTAAATGTATGGTTCATCAAGATAGTCCGACTAATTTTAAGTGTGAACATGCACATTAATAAGAAATTTTCCGTAACTTCAATACACTAGTAGAAATTTCCCGAATAGCCACGAAAGGGTGATAGTCATTCTATGACTTTTTTTCAAATTAACCACAAAAAGGTACAAACAGAAACACCAAAAACAAATACCAACAATTGCCGCTTTTCGTAGCTTTTTCGTGGCATAATGAGTTATGGATTGGTCACGAGAGCCATTGTGGCTAATATTGCAACGATATAGCTATGTCACTTCAATGGATAATAAACCACATTCAACAATCATGACAAAAATCGTGGCTAGAAAGTCACGTTTTAGCCAATGAATTTGCGTGGCTACGCACGAAAAACGAATATATTCGAATTTTCGTGACTATAGTCTTGCCACAAAAATAAAGCGTGGCTAAAATATTTTCCTATAAAACCAAATCGTTTCTAGCAATCCACATATCTCAGTTTTAGATTCCCAAATCGTTATTATCATGTTTTCTCTAGCAACTCAAAATCATTTCTCCTCTTGTTTATCTTTCGTTCATATCTCATTTTATTTTACATGTTGTAAGGTTGTATATTTTCCCGAATCCACAATAAGCTTGCATATTTCCCGTTGATCGTACATGTATGAAAAAACGTAGTACGAAGCCAAGACTTTGTCGTAACATGCAACACAAGACAATTCCTTCGTATAACTAGAAGTCGAGATGCAGGAAATGTGTCTCCCTCAATACAATCAACTTCATGGTCTGATCTATAATCATCAAATTTAGGTTCATCATTGTTAATAAAACTTGTAACAGAGACAAAAAACAGAGCTGAATAATTCCTCATAAAATTCAAAGACGATGGTCTCTTAAATAGACCTTACAACAGAAACCGAAATAAACTCAACTAAGCCTATTCTCAAGCTAACGTGCTTATGCTCACGTTCTCAATTCCTACTAAACAGGTTGACTTATTCAAATAGAAACTAAAGCAAATAAACCAAATACGACTAATTCAAATTTTATTCTTCAATCCCTCCTTTAAACTATAACTCTTCCCTCCAGTTTACTTTTCTCTGCAACACCCACCCATTCTTCCTCTGATCTTCTCGAAAGTTTCTAGCTTCACTGCCTTAGTCATAATATCAGCTAACTGATCTTGAGTAGCACAATAGTCTAGCACCAACGTTCCGTCATTTACCAATTCACGTAGAAAGTGATATCTAACATGAATATGTTTGCTCCTACCATGTAGCACTAGGTTCTTGGACAGTTTGATAGTAGAGCTATTATCACACCTAGTGCTACATGGTAGGAGCAAACATATTCATGTTAGATATCACTTTCTACGTGAATTGGTAAANATCGGGAGCGGTCGTTTCACAATTTCACCTCGTGTGGTGCCGAGATCTTGGAGAAAGACAGCAACACATATCCAAGTACTAATAATGGGCCTGATGTAAATTTCGACCCAAATTCTCCTTTAAATGATGGGTCTAATTCTTAAGCCCAAATTTCCACCACAAGAGATGAGTCCATCAATAATCAATCACGGTCCAATACTGACGATGAATCAGTTGCAAACTCAGAATCTTCGACTTTGTCACCCGATGATGGAAGGCAAATCTCTTCACCGGAAAATTCATCGTCGTCACCATCACCCTCGCCTTCACCTCCGGTTCCGCCAATCCCGCCGGTATCGTTTAATCCACCAGCTCCACCTCCGGTCCTACCAAGAAATCGACATCACATGATCACGAGAGGCAAAGACAACATCTTCATACCCAACAAAAAAATCAGTCTGATCGCAACAACACCTACGAATATCACGATTCCACCTACTACTTATCAACAAGCACTCAAATATCCGTGGTGGAACAAACCAATGTCTCATGGATTTGATGCCTTAATTCAGAATCACACTTGGGATTTAGTGAAGAGGAGTTCGTTGCTAAATGTGGTAAGTTGTCGATGGGTCTTTACCATCAAGCGTCTACATAATGGGGATATTGATAGGTTTAAGGCTTGACTTGTTGCGAAAGGATTTCACCAACGTCCAGATATTGACTACTTTGAAACTTTCAGTCCAGTAGTCAAACCAACCACTATTCAACTTGTCACTAGTCTTGCAGTCACATATCAGTGGCCATTGCGAAAATTGGATGTTAACAACGCGTTTCTCCAAGGTACGCTCTCTGAAGATGTTTATATTGTTCAACCTCGAGGCTTTATCAATGAGGAATATTCAGATGTTGTGTGTAAATTACGAAAGCGATCTATGGGTTAATGCATGCCCCTAGGGCCTAGTATAATGAACTGCGGAAGTTTCTAGTTAACTCATGGTTTATCAATGGTCAGGCTGATGCATCACTCTTCATCTTTCAGACTAATAACATTGTCATATTTTTTAATGGTATATGTTGACGACATTATCATCACGGAAAACTCAGAAAAGTATGTTCAGAAGTTCATTACCATCCTTAATGAGCGATTTTCTCTCAAGGATTTAGGTGCTCTCTCTTACTTTCTTGGCATTGAGGTTTATCGTACAACTGTTGGCCTTCTCCTTAATCAAACGAGGTATGTCATTGATCTTCTTCAACGCACTAATATGCTTGAGGTGAAACCTGTGACAACACCTCTTGCCAAAATTGTTAAGTTATCTCGTTCTGGTGGTACTACTTTGTTGGATCCCTATGAAATTTGCATGATCATAGGGAGTCTTCAATATTTGTTACTTACTAGACCTGACATTACATATGTGGTCAACAAGCTATCCTAATTTATGCATGAACCGTACTCCGATCATCTAATAGCTGCAAAAAATCTATGCTCTACAAACGCCTAAATCATGATTTTTGTTCCTATCCTTGCTCCTTTTGCATTACACTCAATCCCCAACATGTTCTAACCTAAATCTATTTTGAAAACATCGAAAAGACTCTAAAAGCCGTTGAAAACTAAGGTTAGAATGCGTCAAAACCACAATACATTAGATACGGACTCCAACTCTTTCAAATCTATTTTCGAAGAGTTTAGTTCACGTATTATGGTTGTATTGTGATGCAAGGTTCTTAGCGACTCTTTCGTGTTCATTTACTAATCTATTTTGGTTTTTCCTTTTATTATTAAGAGTTGGTGTTTTTTCTTTTATGTCGGTTTTGATAAAGCCTTAGGTAATTGATACTTATCCATTCCTAACTAGATTTGACTTAGATGTTTCATATAAATAGAGGTCGACAGGCCTTGAGTTGTAGGACACGACAATTTTATTGAATTAATATTTAGAGGTTTCTAGAAACTCTCTTCTTCTTCTTGTTATCGGCAGAACTGTGGTTCTCAACGATATCAAGAATCGTGATTAGTTTTGGGCAATCTTAGACTAAACAATCGAATTCAAAACTTAATATCCTTATCTCTATCAGTTGGTATCATATTCCAGCGCTTTAGTTTCTCAATGAAAGCTCGATCCAGCACTTGTCATCTTCGACAATGGTTCCACGTAGAGAATTTAGAAATAACAAGCCAAATTTTGGTAAACCTTCGAGAACTTCACAGTAGGGCTCGACGATGCATTGCAACACGAAATCGAGAATGCCTTAACTACGGTGTTACAGAACAACACCACCGATATCGTGGATCGCAAGCAGAGGATTCTCCGGAGTATGATGAAGACATTCATGAAAACTTGTTTGCGATTCCAGCCCAACAAGAACATGGACCAAAACTCTGTCCACACCACAACAATTAGAACAACAACTTCAATCCTAATCGATGGGAATCAAGTTTCAGAATGGAAATTTTAGAGTTCACATAAATTATCAACGCAAAGGAATTCCTTGATTGGCTTAGCATGGTTGAAGAAGTCTTGGAGTTTATAAAGGTTTCGGATGATGTTCGTATATCTAGTGGCCACATGGTTTTTAGAGCAGAGCGATGGCATGATGGACTCAATTGAAGGAGTCACATTACAATTATGAAAAATAGAAGATCGATTCTTGGGAAAATTGAAGAAATATATGCGGTTTCTCCATTATAATTATGAGAGAACTCTATATACTAAGTTTCAAAATTTGCGACAAGGATCACGCACTATAGATTAATATGCAAAAAATTCTTTGAGTTGGTAGCACTCACTACTTTGCTTGAAACTGAAGATCAACTTTTATCTCGCTTTAGCAAAAGTCTTCGTAGGCAGTTGAAGGTTCCTCCGTAACAATTCAACCCACTGACAATTTTTGAGGCATACCAACGGGCTATTTGGTAAGGAACTTCAATATTGATCTAATTGGGGTTTTCTACATCAAGAACTCGTTCTCAAACCACATTGCCTCATAATTCTAGCAATGTGCAGACTACATAGTTGTCTTCCTCGCGCGGTAATATAAAAAAATTATTAGTTCCGACAGATTCCATCGCAGCTTCAAAACAACCATGACCCAACACCTTGCATTTATTTAGTTGTGTTACTTTCTCAAGACGTTGATCTCAATGATTGAAGAATAAAATTTGAATTAGTCGTATTTGGTTTATTTGCTTTAGTTTCTATTTGAATAAGTCAACCTGTTTAGTAGGAATTGAGAACGTGAGCATAAGCACGGAAAGTTGGCGATTTCATGCCTCAACTAAAGTCATGTGTTGAATTTATACCTCAACTATACCTCCGTGCAGATCTATACATGAACTAATGAAAATTTTGAATTTAATACCTGAATTTACAAAATTGTGCAAATATATACATTTTACTTAACACCGTTAATTTGACGTTAACTCTCGATGATGTGGCAATGACGTGGAATCCACGTAATTAAAGA
>VBRH01001889.1:11709-22528 GCA_014578085.1 Cardamine resedifolia
TTTTTTGCAAAGCAGATAATAATATTCCCATAAATATTATAATCTTCTAATCCAATTAATTTAAATAATTCATGAAAACCCCAAATAATTCAATTAATTCAGCTTAACTAAATTAAATCATCAAATAAATCACAAAAAAACTCAACCATAATTAATTCATCAAGTAAACATGATTAAAAATCATCAAAATAATTACCAAAATTCCAAAACTAAAACTCACTAATTCCAAAATTAATAAATAATTTACCCAACTTTTCTAACATGATTTTAACTCCAAAAATCATAAAATAAATAATTCGCAATAATCAACAATTATTTGAATTAAAATAAATTAACAATAAACCTCAACCGAGTTCTAGATCATCCTCTCTTCCTCGTCTTGATCCCACGGTCACTCTTTTTCTTTTTCTGCATCAAATAAAAGGAGATGCATAAGTACTTTGATAAATACTTAGTGAGGCAATCCTCCCATCTATAAGCTATACACACAAACGATTTAAAATATTTAACATATTTAAACACGAAAATACCGAATAAATCAACCATCTCATGAAACACTCGATCTAGATCCACCAGAGATCATAAACGGCATATATTCATGAAAACACATCAAATATTAAAATCGCTTAGATAAGCTTCTGGTCTCGCACTCACCTTTGCTCACGACGATTACCTTGATGATATTTTATTTTTAAGAAACATTCCTTTTCATATGCATCTAGAGTTTCTTAAAGGTCACCGCAATATAACTGCAACCTCTCTTACTTACCATACAACCAACCACAACAACAAAACAACCTTCAACCTAAATTGGGAAAATTTGGAAAAAATGACATAACGCATAGCCTAAAAGATGGGATCACGAATCAAAATCTAACCGTCCACTTTCTAATCGCACCGTTGAAAATTGGCCCTTAGATGTACTGAAGCTACCCTCAAAGTTTTGTGATGATCTGACCATAGATGAACTCGCGATCTCCCTTTGAATCTACGTGGGTCTAGATCGCGTCTTAAACATAGCACTTCACAAAAACACGAATAACTTTCAGAATAACAATTCAAATAACCATCCAAAAAAATGGTACATCTAGATCTAAGGATTAACTACTATGTCACAAAATTTATTTATCATAGGAAACGATTTGCTAGATCGAACCTCTGCTCTACCACAACCTGTCAGATCTGACGGCAACTCCTTCTTGTGCAAGCTTCTTTCTCTCTTTCAGCCACACTCAACCTCTCTCTTTCTCTCCTTGAAGGTGGCCACGAAAATTATGAGAGAGAGCTAGGACTTCTGCGGTTTTCAGGGTTTAAATAGGCTTAGGTTTAATTCTGGTCCACTTAAATTAAACCAGGAATTAAAATTACAAAATTAATCAATTCCTCCCTTGGTTTAATAATATCTTAACAACCAGTCTCCTGAACCAACATTAAAATTAATCCACCTCCATTTTTTAATCCCGACATAAAACTCAAATTTTTGTTTTTCTAGAACACGGGCGTTACAAATTGCAGGGTGCGTTCGTATCACCGGTGACAGGACTGGACTCGGTGGAGTTATCAAACCCGGTGGTATCAAGGATTGTACGTGTGGCCAAACCAGAATCGGAAGGGTTGGCGAGTGAGTTTCCGATGGAAAAGAGGAAGTATGGTCTATGTTTTAGCAGTGTTGAAAGGGGAAAGAATCTTCAAGAAATTGAACATGCCGTGATACATACAACCTTGCAGTTTCCTTGTCATAGAAGAAATAGGCAGACTGGGTCGGTGAATACCCAAGGAAAACATATGGTGTGGATCGTGAATACAATTTGTTGGATGAATACGGGCGAAGCCACAGAGAACAAAGGCATCCAAAAACTCAAAGTTTGAGTAGATTTGGGGTTTGTTGAAAGGGAATTTCGAAGGGTGTTTGAAACTGAAAGACATATGAAGGCAATCGAGTAATAAGATATATTGCAGTGGTAAAGGCGTATGTCCAGAGTTCAATCAAAAAAGAAGCATGCGAAAGAAGAGCAAGATTAGTTTCTACAATGTGTCTATGCTTTCTCTTGGAGATTCTGTTATGTTCTGGCGTGTGAGGAGAGGCGGTAAAATGAAAAATTCCTTGAGACGAGAGATATGAAGCCATAACCATGAATTCTCCTCCGTTATCGGAGTGAAAATTGACAATCTTTTGCTAGAATATGTTCTCCACCAACCCTTTAAATTGGACAAAGATGTCAGCAACTTGAGATTTACGGCATAATGGATACAACCACATATATCTCATATAATGATCAACAAGTACTAAATAGTATTTGAAGCCATCGATGCAGATAGTTGGTGAGGTCCAAACATCGGAAAAAAAAATTTGAGTGGTTTTGAAGTAAGAAGAGATGATTGGGAAAATGGGAGTTTATGTCTTTTATTGATATAACATGGATTGCAAGGTAAAGATTTCAACATTGCATTGGAAAGAGGTATAGAAAATTTGAAATTGTTTTCTTCAAGAAATCAAAATGAGGATGACCTAGACAGGAGTGCAAATCAAAGAAATATGTTTTAGAACTACTAAAAGCTTGAAAGATTAAGGACTGATTTGGGACAGTCAGCCACTCGTACATGCCTTGTCTAACCGGACCATTTTTTAGAGGAGCTCCCGAGTCTAGATCCGTCACCTGAAATGCCAAAAGATCAAATGTGACAGAAACATTGTCATCAACACATAATCGATAGACATACAACAAGTTCTTAGCCATGTTGGAAACATGTAGAACATTATTCAGTGTAAGGTTCCTATTAGATGAAGGACTTGTAGCAGAACCGGTATTGGTAATGGGAATTCCCGAGCCATCTGCAATGATAACATCGTCGTTACCAGTGTACAGAGAATGTAAGGCCAAGTTGCCAAGATTAGTGGTAATGTGATGTGAAGCCCCACTGTCTAGAAACCACTGCGAAATATCTTGACCAGTTGTAACAACATTGACACCCGACTGCCATTGATGTTGTCCCATTGATTGTTGTTGTTGAATAAGCCTGAACTTGGGACACCTCTTGATACTATATCCCTGAGTATTGCAAGCTGGGCATCGTCCTAGATATGGACGAGAGAAACGCTGGTTGTTGTTGTTGGTGTTGTCCGATCGCTGATAGTTATTGACGTTCTTCCATGGAGGATGCCCATTGTCACGAAATCGTTGTCCAGCCGTATTTGCCGTGATAGGAAAGGAATCAGTCGATGGTGCTCGTGAAAGGATGTCTTCTTCACAATTAAGAAGTTTTTTATGCAGTTCATCAAAAGGAATTACAGTTTCACGGTTGTTACATGCTCTTATATAGAGAGCGAATTACATCATCTAGGTTAAGAGAGAATATAACTGCATTCATAATTAAGCATATATGGAGAATATACAGAATAAATGATTATTGATATTGATTGATCCTTGATTGACTTACATTTAGAATATTAGGTTGCTAGATAAAGAGATTGATGTCATGATAGTGGATTAATTATACCTTCATTTTGAGTTCTAAATTATGTTTATTTATCTTTGAATAATTGTTTGGTTCATGATCCCTTATTTTCTGCGAATATCCCTAAAACATGACGCTTTTAATCCATAAGTTTCATCGTTTAGCTATTTTCTCATTACATCACAACAAACAACTATATTATTGTCTTAGCTTAATTTTATTCTAAAAAAATTGTAATGTAATTTTGGTATATGTGAATTTGATCCCATCTATACTAGTGTGATTGCATTTATACTTGGCAGTCTTTTATTTTAGTTAAAACCTATGTGCATTTGCACTTCCCGTCTTTTAGAAAATAAGCGAAGTATAAACTAACCATATATGTGTGTGACAAGAAAGTGACATTAAAAGGATAATCCAATAGATGATTTTCATGTGGTCTTATCTTGCTTAGCTCCCGAGCGACTGAATCACATATTCATCCAATATTATTATATAATTACTATTAAATTCTTCAAAAATTATTTTGTTTCTATTTCTATAGAATATTTATGTACATATTCATTATATATATATATATATAATTATTTTGGAAAATAATATATTTTTGACAAAGTAAAACCAATATTTCATTTTTAATTTATTAATTAAAATATGTCTATAAACAAAAACTAATAATTGAGAAAAAAATTAACTTTCTTTTTTGTTTAGAAAAAATATAATAGCGTTGCTTCTGATAGACTGATTCCGATGTGATAACTACATGACAACCAACGTGACATCCAAATTAGATATCATTAATGGTTTTTTTGACTAACATCATTTAAGTCAATCAGTGTATATTTTGACCCAAAAAATTAGTTCGTTTTAAAAATGGATAAAATACTTTTTCCATTTTATAAATTAAGATGTTTTGGGTAAAAATACCCATATTAAAAAATTAATTTTGTTTTAAGATTTTTTATTTAATATAGAAATAAAAATAATTTAGCCAATCATTAAAAAAAGAGCAAATTACTATTGGTTACACAATATTCAATAAAGTAAAAAATTGCATAGAAATATGAGAACATCTTATATTTTGAAACATAATTTTTTTTTATAAAACATCTTTTATATTATGAAACAGAGGGAATATATGACTTTGAACATTAATATATTTTATTTATTTCAATTTATTTGTAATTTAAGTATTTTGTACACTAATTAAAAGAACAGTAAATTTATCTCTCATCTTTCATTAATAAACTCAATAATATTTTCATTGATCATTACATTCAAATAATAGAAGTAATACTAAAATTTCTGTAAAAAATACATTGGAAACAAAAAACAACAACATTTATAATAAAACAAATTTTAAATATTAAACAAACATTTAATATAAAAAAAGAGTATGTAAGATAACCAATATCCATTTGTCATTTTCAATTTATATTTATGGTTGACTATTTTTCTGACAGTTAGAGTAAATTTATTTTGTCAAAATATAATTGTTTGAATTGGACATAGCAAGGACAACAGGTCAACACATGACCAAATGGTTCTGTAAGTGAATGTATTTTATTTGCTTGCAATTACAAGTAGAAAAAGTGAATGGTGAATATAATTACGTCCACTCCAAAAGAAATAAGATAAACACGTTATTATTTATCGTAAAAATAGAGTGAACATCATTATTGTATAACAAAATGATTATGACAATTTTTATTAAAAAAAAAATGATTATGCATGACTTGGACACTAGATCATATATATTTCTAAATATGTAAATTTGATATCTTATAAAATATTTTGTTTCTTTACACAATAAAGGAAAAAAAGTAGTTGTCATAAGAAGTTGCTAAGACGTATGGAAAATTGGTTACGTTGTCGAGAGAGTTGAGATATGTTTAATGACAATGAAAAGAGTTGGAATGATATCTAACTTATGGCTGTCTTCTTTAATGCGTCAATTGGGCTGATTCAATTTACGGGAAGTAGTTGAAGCAACTCCTTATCATTATTGCACATTATTTCCTTTTTATTTTTACTATTTTTTTTTTTTTGGATAAATCTTTTTACTAGTATTAAAAAGAAAAATTAAATTTTAGATCGGTTAGGTCAGTTTGGACCATGATGTTCGTAGGTCATAAAAGAAGTAGCAGCCCAAAGCAAATGAGGCTGTGAGGAAATCAACTTTACCAAAATAAGGTTGAAACACGAGTTTGGGTTCGAGTGTAGTGTATTGAATTGTTGATTTAGGGGGATTTTGATTTTTTTTTTCTAAAATCACATGTTATTCAACTAGTGATTTATAATTACCTTCTCCAATCCAATGTTATTGAATTAAGAATTTATGTAAAATCATTTTTATCATTTATAATCTCATGTTATTTAATCAATTATTTGTAAAATTTATATCAAATAGTGAATATAATCTCATGTTATTCAAAACACAATAGTACTTAAAAAAGAGAGTTAATCTCATGTTATTCAAAACACAATAATACTATTTAAAAAAAGTTAGAGAATAAAAGATTTTATGAGACATATAATCTCATGTTATTTAAAACACAATACTATTTTTTTTTTTAAGTTAGAGAATAAAAGATTTTATAAGACATGCTATTTTTATTTGAAAAATAAGGATGATAACAAAATGGTGGTGGTCTAGTGGTTTCCAATTGTAGAAGAGTTGCCCTTTAGATCTAAGTCAGAGATCAAATCACTTCCATTTCACCAGAAAAAATGATAAATTCACATCTCTAAAGGTAAAGGTGGTATTTGGAGGAATTTAGGAAAAAAAAAAGAATGGGTAAAAAATTTATTTCCACGATCAACTATCTTCATCATCTCGGCCCGATTCAACTAAACAACAGACCCGACCCGATCGTCTATGCTTCTTCTCCTCCCGTGTCTACCATTTTTCCATCCAGTAACTCACTCTTAAACATTTCATCGATAAAACTGTGAGATTTGAAGAAGGGCATAAAGCTCATCGCCTCTTATGGTCTGTTGGGGTTGTTCACTGGACTATCAGAAATTATTGAAATAAAGAAAGGGCAATTACGGTGTTCATTGGGTTACCTGAAATCAATGAAGGCTGTTTTAGGTGGTCTTGCATTTTATGATGACATATCACATAAGAGTAGCGAAAAACTCTGCACTTTGTCTGTCCATGATTTTAGGATGGGAAGACATGGAAGGAAGAACAGAGATGCTTAAGACCAGCTCATGGTACATGTTTATTGCAGAAGAAATGTCCATGTATGTGACTATGCCTTGTTCGGCATCAACTACCTTTGTGAACCACCACAAGCCAGCTGTCTATTTAACTGTTGCCACGTTAAGACTCAAGAATAAGTCAGTGTGGCTGAGAACTGTTTTTTATGAGTCTTGCATCTCTAGCATGATTCAAAATCTGAATATAACGAATATCAACAGCGAGATTGTAATTTTGTTTCGGGAACTTATGCAGGCTCAGCTATTGAATTCCGAGCAAGTGACCAAGTTGAAACGTGCATTCCAGGTTTGTAACACAGATAATGTTACTCATCTAGGGCTGAATACATCAAATCGATTTCATAATAATCTCACTGATCCTGCAGGCACGCAGAAAACAAATGCTCATGAATGGAGCTCGAGATGAGACCGTTGAAGAACAAGTGCAATGGACAATTTTCTCAATCCATGATCATAGTGAAGTCTGCAACTATCTTGTTCATTTGATATGGTATCTAATTCGTTTGGACTCACAAGTGGAAGCAAAACATATATTACAGAGAAGAAGAAACATGTTCTCGATCAAATGGAACAATTCTCCAAGCTATTATCAACAAGAGGGAATGGTACTTGCACTGATACAACACTGTGTAAGGTCTATACAAGATAGAGATTCAAGACCAATGCAAATAGAGAGAATCGTGAAGAACATCGGACTTAAGAGAAGGTCTACATACAATCTAGTGTTTGCAGGTTGAAATTTACATACTAAGGTACAATTTTCTGATTATTAACCAAAAGTTCCATTAGATACTTGGTAATTCCATGCATGACTCTGATTCTCTGCCTCTCGTACCAAGAGACTGGTTCTGCACTTCTTCGCAGATTCTATGAAACTGCCCTTTCCAAAAAAGCAGCATGAACCAAAGGGTCAGTCTTCATTTCGACAGGTTTATCAAGAAACCCAATCTTTTTCCAAGTCATAAAAACTCCAGTACCGTCGAACCCATAGCTCAGAAAGTAATTGTCCACTGCTCTTAAAATGCCCAATAAGTGCATCAAATCAAAATCCTATGGTATACAAAAGTCATCCTTCAAATCAACAACTCACAAAGGCATTTGCAGATAATCCAATTTTCAGTAGTAGTCAAAAGTCAAAACAAATATTGGATGAATCTATATATAGTTCTATTGATTCTAAAGACAAACTATTTTCCTTAATATTCATAGAGAAACGAACAAAAGTCCACATCATTTACGACAATTCTAGTTATTGCATTATAGAGACTAAGAGAATGCAAAATAGAGATACTACCAGCAGAAAAATGCATCAACGTATTTATGAAATATGGCCTTCTTTATAAACAATTAAATGTCCTTGACCTTTCTATTGAATAGTTGGTTTAATTTTCAGATTGCATAGAGACACATATATTGAATAAAACAGGATGATCACTTCCTTCAGATCTAACTAATGCCAATGTTGCTTTACCTAGACAATGGTCATCATAGTCCTCAGGCTTTTTCACGTTTATAGAGAGACACAAATCCATCATTCCCATGAAACCTATTAATTGAAAATGACAAAAAATGTTACGAGGACATGATTTTAAAGCGTTTTAGAAACAATAGAAAATCTTGTAAAGGACAGAATTTGATTTTCCTTGCAGAAGTCATGTTTTAGTTCATATCTAAATTTTGTGCTATCATACTGAAATTGAATACAATAAAACATGTTTTAAATTTCTTATCAGTAGCATTTGCTCCACTTTTAACATTCAGTGATAACCTCCCAAGATAAATATATATACCTTTGTCTAAAGGATCTGAGATTGGGCAAAGGAGACAACACATGTTATTAAAATTTCATAAAAACCAAATAGTACTGAGACAAAAAAATTCAAAAACAAATTGTAGAATATAGAAGCAGAGATAATGAACTAACCTCGTCTCATTTTGCCTAAGGCATCGAGTTTATCAACTGTGGTATATAATGCAAAGTACTTAGTCTCCTACACACCTTGAACTATAACAGAAAACTGATGAAACATATGAGATGCAAATTATATATTACATTTGCCTCGAAAGCAAAGTGACAACATTAGATAATTTGACTTCATGAACAACTTTTGTCCCCGATTTTAGGTGGACATATCAGAACAGTTATGATGAGATTGCTATTTGGATCTAATGTTGTTGTTGTTTTACCTCTACAATGTTCACCTCTTTTTAGGGGGTCGATGTTGTTCGTTGTTTTCCTGCGAATTATAGATGCGTTCAATCTGGTCATTGTCGTTGTCGATGATTTTATCTACAATATTTGTTAATTAATGTTTCGAGCCATTGCCATTGCCTTTGTCGATGATTTTCTAACATGAAGAAAGTCATAAGTAAAGATATTGGAGGTGATAAAGGGATTGATTAACGACTTATCCTTTTGCATAAGCAGAGGTGTCGGGGATAATTCTAGAGGTGAATCCCAGTAGAAACCTAAGTTTGATTTGAGAAAAGATTGTTGCCGTGGGAAGTTCTTCTTAAAGCAAAAAGCAATTGTAGTCAATATTATATATATGCAAGTAATTGTTTAAAATTATTTGAAAGAGGTTGAGAAAGAGATCGTGGCTTCATGAGAGAAAACAAAGATCATGGCTTCGTGAGGAAAGAACAGTTAACTTTTGGTCATCGTGGGATTTTTTTTTTGCAATTTGTTTTCCTTTTCTGCTTTTTATTTTTTATTTTTTTAATATGATTTAAATTTAAAATAAAAATCTATGTGTCAGAGTTTGATTGGTCATGTGACTTGTGCTTTATAAAATTAAAGATTTGGCATGGTATTAATTAATACTATTAACATAGATGATCCTACAGCTTAGGATTTTGGAGAGCCTCATGGAGTAGATTTTGGGGCACTACTTGCTGCTGAGTTTGCTGCTTTAAGGGGAAACATTCGCTCCAGGCAAAAGGAAGCTTACCATAGTAGTCTTGTGACTCTGATTCTGGATGCGCTTAACTACCCTATTCCTCCTCCTATTCCTGATGGATAGAGGAAGTTTATCGATCGGGATCATTTGCAATCAACTTTGATTTTGGTGCGTAGGAACACGATTTACCAGTTTCATCTTTATCTCAAACTAAGCATGCACAAGCTCACTAACATTCCATCTAGAGCACATGTAGACTTCATGCCTCCTACTACTGCACTTTGTGAGCACCTGCACCCCACTAGAGATGGGGTATTTCCCGTTGTCAGGTTCGCGCAGCTAGAGAGTTGCCACCTTCAGACACTCATCCTCGAGCGTCTTCTTCATCCAAGGCAGCTCTACTTGATTTCGATGAGACGAAATTCATTGATATGACATTCCCATATACACTTGAGGGTGAATATAAGCGTGTGATGTATGATTCACAGAAGAACAACAAGATGGTGCGATGGCTTCTAGGAGTCTTCAAAAAGATCAGATCGTGTTATGTTTCGGCTCCACCTGTATATGAGACCGAGCCGTTCGGAGCTGAGGATGATGTGTTGGCTGATGACAATGGAAAGGATACTGAGGATCTGTCAGAGTCTCCGATTAAACCCAACACATTCCCGCTGCCATCTGCCACAAGCACAACTTTAGAGAGCCCCTCAAACAATATACAAAAGGATTTCAGAATCAGTTGCAATAGGAGATATCCGGGACAGCCTACGAGCTCAGAGAACTGATGTAGCAGTACGATAACTGATTGGCACGGGATTACTACCGATCGGTATTGGACTTTCTTAGAACCGATCGGTATTGGACTTTATTAGAACCGATCGGTATTCTATTTATAACCCATGTATTTTCTTCCTTTAATTATTTTTTTTATAAGATTTTTATTTGGATATTTTGTTATGAGTATTGATCTGGGACTCAGATGGGATCGATCGATCCAAGATAAGAGAAATTGCGGGAATAACCAGATCGATTGATCCTCATCTGGATCGATCCTCATCTTGATCAAACGATCCATCCCAAATCGATTGATCCCAACCCAGACTGATCGATCTGAGCTCTGCGGCTGCAACCATCTAATTCTAGAAAATGTTCCTCTCCACTCACATTTGATTTCAAATGAGAGGCTCCTCCATAGGCTCCGATTTCAGGGTTCTATACCTCTTGGTTAGCTATATATA
>VBRH01001890.1:1438-14016 GCA_014578085.1 Cardamine resedifolia
TTTTTTTTTTTTTTTTGAATAAAGTGTTTTCATATTGACCATGTTGGGCTAGTGGTTTTTATAGTTTACCCTGATAATATGGGATTTGGTGCCTTTACCAAAATAAACAATATGGGTTTTGGTGTTTTTCACAATTGAATATCGTGTTTATTTTGGTAAATTTTCCTTTTAATCGATGTTTCATATATAGCTTCTCAACTATTCAAAATGTTTCACATACAGTCACTCCCATCTACTATACCAGTCATACAAATTGCTTGATAACACTATTAATCAAAACTGCTCATTATGCTAACTTCTGCATTTGCACGGGCTTCCGCGCAGTGTTTAAACCATTAGATTGAACTTAGCTTCTCCTCAAGCTATTGTTTGTTTGACTTATTATATAATTAAGATCGACTATAACAAATCTCCACCTCAATCATTGCTTCTCTAATAATTTATATACATACAGCCTCCACTTGCAAGTCTTTATGGTTTGGACAAATTATGTAAATCATGCTCCACATAAACTTACCAATAGAGCACTTTTGATTAAAATATCGGTTAAATTTACAAATTTTTCTATTTTCTTTTACAGTTACGGATCGTTTTGCCAGCATATATGTAAATATATATTCGGATTATATAAAAAACCTAACGTCTATATGTTTAGTCATTTCGTTCTTTGTTCTTGGAGAAAACAAATAACATTTTGGCAACCACAATACCAAACACTCAATTTTTCAACCCGATTTCTTCAAACAACCTTTTTATCCATTTGCATTCTTGAATGAAAATTTGTTAGTGTTATTCTAATTTAGTATTTGAAAATGCTGAAAAATGTTGGAGACACAATCTCTAACTTACAACATTCTCAACAACCTAAAAATATATGCAATAACTTACATATTCCTTTCAGTGTTAGTATCATACATAATAACTGTGATTTTGACATCAGACCATTTTAGTTATCAGAGTATCAAGTGTTTGGTGGATGCTGAGTCTAAATTATGATTTTAATAGAGTATTGTTACATCAAATTTTAATATCAAAGCAGTAGTTGAGTATTCAAGTTGATAAAAAAAAAACTTTCAATACAAAACATATTAAGAAAATTTGGTAACTTACTCCTGATTATAATGCACATACTGTAATTTTTTTAAATTTAGGTGACATAGATATCTAAGTAAGTTTAAAAAATCAAAGTATGACATACAGTCTTAAAACATCCATAAAGAGCTCGATTGTAACATATACTCATATGAATATTAACAACCACCATTTATAAAACTTTATTTATTATGCCACATAATATGCAACATCATATGTAGTTTAACATACACTTTTCTTGTGCGGGAAAGCCTACTTGGCAATCCTTGAGAAAATATATATTGTATTTTGTTATCCTAGTTTTTTACGTCTATAGGTTGAAAACGATATGCATATGGAGGAGGAGTACCATATCCAGCTTGTGGAGGTGATGGAGTAATTGGTGTTGGAGGCAATTGTACTGGTGGTGGTTGTACAGGAGGACATGGTTTTGGAGGCTTCTGCATTGGTGGTGGCTTTACAGGTGGACTATAAGTTGGTGTTGGAGGCTTTTGCACTGGTGGTGGCTTTACAGGTGGACTATAAGTTGGTGTCGGAGGCTTTTGCACTGGTGGTGGCTTAACAGGAGGACTGTAAATTGGTGTCGGAGGTTTAACCGGTGGTGGTTTAACTGGTGGACTGTAAGTTGGTGTTGGAGGCTTATGCACTGGTGGTAGCTTAATAGGAGGACCATAAATTGGTGTTGGAGGCTTATGTACCGGTGGTGGCTTTACGGGAGGACTATAAGTTGGAGTTGGAGGTTTTTGCACGGGTGGTGGTTTAACGGGGGGACTGTAAATTGGTGTTGGAGGCTTTATCGGGGGTGGTTTAATAGGTGGACTATAAATTGGTGTTGGAGGCATTTGCACAGGTGGTGGCTTGATAGGTGGACTGTAAATTGGTGTAGGAGGTTTCACCGGTGGTGGTTTAATAGGTGGACTGTAAACTGGTGTTGGAGGCTTTTGTACTGGTGGTGGTTTGATTGGTGGACTATAAGTTGGTGATGGAGGCTTATGCACTGGTGGTGGCACGATAGGAGGACTGTAAGTAGGTGTCGGAGGCTTTTGCACAGGTGGTGGCTTAATAGGAGGACTGTAAGTTGGTGTGGGAGGCTTATGCACTGGTGGAGGCACGATTGGAGGACTGTAAGTTGGTGTCGGAGGCTTCTGTACTGGTGGTGGCTTAATAGGAGGACTGTAAGTTGGTGTGGGAGGCTTATACACTGGTGGAGGCACGATAGGAGGACTGTAAGTTGGTGTCGGAGGCTTATGTACTGGTGGTGGCTTAATAGGAGGACTGTAAGTTGGTGTGGGAGGCTTATGCACCGGTGGAGGCACGATAGGAGGACTGTAAGTTGGTGTCGGAGGCTTCTGCACAGGTGGTGGCTTAATAGGAGGACTGTAAGATGGTGTCGGAGGCTTCTGCACAGGTGGTGACTTAATAGGAGGACTGTAAGTTGGTGTGGGAGGCTTATGCACCGGTGGAGGCATGATAGGAGGACTGTAAGTTGGTGTGGGAGGCTTATGCATCGGTGGAGGCACGATAGGAGGACTATAAGTTGGTGTGGGAGGCTTATGCACCGGTGGAGGCACTACAGGAGGACTGTAAGTTGGTGTGGGAGGCTTATGGACCGGTGGAGGCACTATAGGAGGACTGTAAGTTGGTGTGGGAGGTTTATGCACCGGTGGAGGCACGATAGGAGGACTGTAAGTTGGTGTGGGAGGCTTATGCACTGGTGGAGGCACGATAGGAGGACTGTAAGTTGGTGTGGGAGGCTTATGCACTGGTGGTGGCATAATAGGAGGACTGTAAGTTGGTGTGGGAGGCTTATGCACCGGTGGAGGCACTATAGGAGGACTGTAAGGTTGTGTAGGGGGCTTATGCACCGGTGGTGGTTTGATGGGAGGGCTATATGTTGGTGTTGGCGGCTTTTGCACCGGTGGAGGCTTGATAGGAGGACTGTAAGTTGGTGTTGGAGGCTTATGCACCGGTGGTGGTATTATAGGTGGACTATAAATTGGTGTTGGAGGTTTATGCACCGGTGGTGGTATGATTGGAGGACTGTAAGTTGGTGGTGGGTAGCTTGGTGGAGCACCATAAATTGGTGTCGGAGGTGCGTAACCAAAAGTATCAGTCTCATACCTATTAAAGTTTTCTTTCACCGTTCCATCTACAGCGATTGAAGCACCACTAAGAGAAAGAATGAGTACAAAGAATCTCAAGAAATCTATTAGTGGGACTCTCATCTTGAATGTGACTTGTTATGAAAGATAACTCCCGATTTTGAGTTTAAATACTTGAGGTTGCGAGATCAGCTCTATGAAACGGTGAGTCTTGTTGTGAATGTTTGTTTCTACAGAATTTACGGAAGGTTCAAAGACTCTATACACTTAGCTTTTGGTATGAGCGGTTATGGTTCGTGTCAAGAGACCCTTAAAGTAGTATGTCCATTTTCTGCTCATCTTTTTAACCCGTGTAACATCTATTGTTCAATGCCGTACATGTGTCTTGAGATTTGGCTTTAAAGCGTTTCTGTTTATGTAATTATTTGTCTTGTTATATTAAATAATTAGATCCCTTATTGGCAGCTTTTAGTCTTTGTTTTGTAGTCGGAGAAGCTGTGAACGAGCTGGATCCTTGGTAACTTGTACATCACTCTTAGTGTAGATGACTATGAGAACACGCCTTCTTTGTCATTTTAATGATTTAATTTTCTTGTAAAAATAATAGATATATTGCACTGTTTTTTTTCTTTCTTTTAGCAGCAGTATTTCTCTAATCCCCTAGATTTTATACGCCATTAGTTCAATCTAAAAACAAGACTAGTGTCATATTGGATTCAGTGGTTAATTGGCCTTGTTTTCATAGAAATCATAAAAAGTCTGATTGTATTTTCAATAGAATTTGTTTGTGAAATAATGTAATTATGACTATGAACCTCTTTCTACCGTCAAGAAAATGATGACAAAGCTCAATATCATTGATGAAGAAGACAACAAATTATAACAGTTGTTAGATAACTCTTGTTTGTTCTATTAGTCATCATTTCTTAAGGTTTATTCTGCCGACCGAAGAAATCAAGGAAACAAATAGATATGCCAAACTCCGGATTTGTTGCTGGGAACCCGTAACAGTTTATATCATTTTGTTCTATGTTCAATGAAGTTGTTTACACCTTCATTTTATTGATGAGGTCGCTTATTTTGCCACATTCATCAACCGTTGTCATTTGGAGTGTTTATTTTTAACATCTTTTTTTCTTTTTCTTTGATAAAGTCATCTGCATGTTCCTTAGTCACTCCAAGTGTACTTCCATATTTGTGTAGATATTATCGAGCTGAAGTGAGTTTTACGTTTCATCTCAAATAAGGATATATCTTGTGGTAGAGGATTCTATATAGAGTTCTGACATTTATAACCATATATGTTTATTTTGATTGTATGATTTCATCTTACAACAAGCTTTAGAGGAAGATGCCCTCTAGTTGTTTCCAATGCAATTTCATATTTTGATCCTCTCAAGTGACCAAGTCTCAAGCATATATGTAATTGTCTCGTTATGGAAAAACAAAAACCATTTAGGCTTGGTCCTTGAGAAATTAAATACCCTCTCCTTTCGCTACACTAAGCTATACTAATTGTGAAAAGTAAGCTATACTAAAAATACTATTGCCTGGACGAGATTATGGTTTTAGGTGTGATTATAATTTGAGTGTGAGGACGATGAGGTTTGTAGTGGTGTGATATGTTTTATTGATTTTTAGAAGATAAAATATTTATAAATTTCACTATTAAAATTTTGTATATATTGTATAGGATATCATAACATAACAACACAATGTGATTTTAAAATGGCCAATTAGTCTAATAGCCAAAAAAAACTACCAAATATAAAGGAAGTAACCATATAATGTGTCAAAGTAGTTTAATGAAAATTAAGAAATATTTTATCAATGTTATAGCGTTTTAAATATATGTAATGGTTGCACGCATGACCGACTTTTAAGGAGAGCAAGCAAAGTTTGTGCTTACTGTCCTATATAAAATTTTAAAAGAAATTTAACTTAAATAAAAATAAATAAATTTTTATTGTAAGTGATATATCTTAAAATTCTGTTAGAAAAGAAGTAGAAAGCGTTTTAAATTTTAAAAAATATATTTATAGTTGAAGAAATTAATTTTTGTATCGATATTATAATTTATTATTAACATATTAATATATAGTAATATCAATTATTAAAACCAACTCTCTCTCACTCAAATAATTGTTATTTACCATATCATTCAGATTTTCTATTCGACGGTCCTAAAATTTTATGGGTTAAAAGCAAAAAATATTTATTGGCCTATTAATAATAATAATTTTTTTTTAAAACCTATTATTGATGTAAGTAAAGGAAGTGATTTGATCTGTTCAACTATGACTTATCTCATTAATAATAATACCATCTCCGTTATTAAAACAGAAGACCGCAAGTAGATGCTTGGCTGGCTTGCATCCAGCGCCTCAGTTTATACTTAAACTAGATAATAGGAGAATATATTAGTAAATAAAGTAATTGCATTTATAGTTGAAAATATATTTTATAATTAAATAAGAAGATATATTATTTTTTGACAATACGCATATATGTTTAATGTATCGTAAAATAGAAGAAAACTTATAGTAAAAATAAAAAAAAATTAAATTATTTAAAAAAGCTAACTAAAAAGACACTGAAAAACTGTTTTAAAACATGGCCTAGGCGATATACAGTAGCCGTCCTAATTTTTAAATGGTTTAATTTTTAATGATTTTGATAATTTTTTAGGATTTGAATTTTTTTTATGATTTGTTGTAAGACTTCTAGATTGAAATCCACTTAAAACCATTAGATTTATATGTCTTTATTTTTTAACTAGGAAAATCCTCTAAAATAATTATAAACTCATTAAAATTTCAATGTTCAAAATATTTTCAATAACAATGGACAAAGTATTTTTTTAAATCACTAGTTCAATCACATTGGATTTGAGAAAATTTATTTTAAAACATATGATTGAATAACACAAATCATTCTAAATTTTTGATTGAACACACCTTCTAAATCTTTATTTTTCAACTATTTTTGTAATGGCAAATGCTATAACGAAATATGTTTTTATAAAAAAGATGAAATTATTACATTTTTATTACTCCTCACAGCAAGAAATTAAGTAGGGATGGGAAAATCTAGGTTTTGGGTCAGATTTGTTAAGTTCTGGTTTGGGTTTGAGATTTTTGAGTTATGAATTATTGTACCATATTCAATTCATTTTATTTTTTTTGCACCAAATTCATATCAATTCATATCTTCATATCAATTTTGGATCAAGCTTTTTAGGTTTTTTTTGGGCCGACGATGTATTTTCACACGCAAACTATCATATACAATCAAATTTCCACAGAACTAATACCTCGTTATATATCCACCTAAAACAAAAGTTTAATTATTTAATATCCACATATTTATTGAAAGTTTGAATTCCAAATCCACATATATTCAGATTTCAAATTTTAATTACCCACAATATATGATTATCATTGGTTTAATGATAACCAGAAAACCATTAACCGCTTACCTTCTACACTAAACCGAATTTTACCCGATTTCAATTCGATTTCAACTAAACTAAACCATAATCGGATCATTTTAAGAAATCCCCAAATCCCTAACTCGAAAATTCCCAAATTCTGTCGAAACCCTAGAAATCCAGAAACTCGAAATCATCGAAATCAAGAGCTCTTGTTAGAGTGGAATCCAAAATCGAGTTGAAAGGTGTGAAATCACGATTGTAGCGATGACGTTAATCATTTCCCAAGGAGATGTAGGAGAATATTTTCCGCCAATTGTTGAAGAACCCGATACTAAAGAAGCTGAGGTAGTGAAGAACCTGATACTGAACTATATCTCGACGGGCGCTTGAAGATCCACCAGAAACTCCAAAGATATTGCTCATCCTCACTCTCGAAGTTCAACCTACAAAATTACCCAGAAATCAATTCCCAATTGTGAATCGAGCTTCTAGAATGTGATATCAAGCTTTCACCTATGAAATTTAAGAAGGATGAGTAATAAATTTCAAACAAGAAGAGAGACTTACACTCGATTTTGGAATTTAGAGATTTGGGAATTTAGGGTTCTTCAATTTGGGGATTTTTTTGTTTGAGTCGGATTTTAAGATGGAGTCGGGGTATTTGGTGAGGTCTGGTTTAGGGCTACTCGGGTTAGTATCGGTTTCATATCGGGTTTAGTTCATATACCAATGAAATCTGAATATTTGTGGATTTGGAATTCGAACTTTCAATATGTGGATATTAAATAATGAAACTTTTGTTTTAGGTGGATATAGAACGAGACATTAGTTATGTAGAGATCTGATAGTATATGATAGTTCGAGTGTGGAAATAGATCGTCGGCGCTCGGTTTTTTGGATTGGTTTTATTTAATTTGGATTGGGTTGCCCAAACTATCCATCCCTAAAATTAAGTATGCATGCAATTCATATCAGTTTTTTTTTTTTTTTTTTTTTGTAGAAAGACTGTTTTGGATGAATAAATGAAGAGTGTTCGACCAGTCTGGATTAATGGGGGTTGCCGATAAAATTAAAACAGAGCATAGTCCAAACAGTATAAGTATAAGGACACACACAAAAAATATGTTTTCTGGTTTTCCTAGGTTTTCCACAGAGTATGCAAGGTTGTACAATGCCCCCATTGACGAATGCGAGCTCAGTTAGGTACATACGTCAAATGGGGATAGGCCTTCTCTAACTTTTGTTTTTCTTGGTTAAAAGGCCTTCTCTAACTTTGGCCACGAAAATGCTAGAAAAGCATTGACATCATAAATAAATTTAGACACATTTATTCTCGAATTGCATAAGAAAAGAGAAGAAAAAAGATAAGGGAAACAATGAGGAAAGAGCATGGATTAGAGGGCTCTAAACTCAATAGTATGTAAATAAGTTCTCAAATGAAAACTTATTAAAAGATACAAATTAGTTTCGTTGATTTGATTTTACATGATAAAATGTTAAAGTAATTATGGTAGTAGAGTTATTGGTAGCAACAGTTTGATGTTCATAAAAATGTCCCCTCCATTTCTGGGAGCCTTTGTAACAGATTTTTATGTTACATCTAGAGAGCCTTTGTAACAGATTTTTATGGTCTGGGAATATAACCAATCATGCAGGAGTCAAGGTGTCTTGGTCAGAGGTTTGCTTACCAAAGTGTGAATGAGGTCTTGGCTTGAGAAACTTAGTAATCTGGGATAAATATCTGAATTTGGTTGAATGTTGAATGTTGATACATGGGATCAGCTCAGACCTTCCTCCACTCCGGTTACTTGGTTGAATGTTGTCTGGTTCAAAGGTCACGTGCCAAAACACGCTTTCACTTTTTGGGTTGCTACTAGAGACCGACTTCCTGTCAGATCTCGCCTTCCTACTTGGGGTATTGCTTCATCAAATGCTTGTTGCAACTGTAGTCTCCAAGAGGAAACCAAGGATCATCTTCTCCTCCACTACGACTTCACCACTCAGGTTTGGTCATTAATAATGCACAGATTGGGTCAGCCAAATGTTTTATTTCACAACTGGTCTGCTCTCTTGGCCTGGTTATCTACTAGTTGAAGTTCAACCCCTACTCTCTTGAAACGTCTAGAGGTGCATACTACTGTTTTCTTTCTCTGGAAGGAAAGAAACTCCAGACTTCACACCGGCAGCTCGTCAACTCTAGCAACAATTCTAAACCAAATGGATTGTACTACTCGTGACATTCTATTAGCCCGGAACAGGAAGAGGCCCAACTTTTGGGCTTTGTCCCCTCCATTTCACAGCAAATGTCGCAATAGAATTTTAATTTTTTTATATTGCCCTTTAACAAAAAAAAAGAAATTTTTATTTTATATATCTTTAATAATAATATAACCGTGACTTTTTGAGGAAATTTTACTCATCATCAGCTAGAATAAATTTCAATTTAAGAATATTTTTGTACGTAATTCTTTTTGATACTATAAAACATTGAAATGTGTGAAAACTATAAGAAATTAGTTAAAGAAAGTGTTAATATGTACTGTATTGTGTTTACATTTAAAGCCCTCATGCATGTACATCTTTTGCAAATAAATTCCCAATATCTGAAATCTTCATTTTAAGAAATTTATTTTTGCTAGAATTAATTAATATTCTACATCACCTAATAACTGCAACGTAAAGCAAAGTTCACAAATAATTCAACGTGACCTAATCCTACGAAAAAAGTATAATGCTTCTTCCTTCAGAGTCACCGGTCAAAAAGTATTAATTCTTTAGAAGAATATCTCTGCGTATTCTATAATGCTCTAGTTTGGTTATAACTAAAAGGTACATGGTTGTTGACATAGAAACACTTATACATCATAGGTAGAGAAAAGTGGAAATAAAAACTAATAAATCCTATCCGGCTTTATATGGAAATGGAGCAAGTCGTCTTCTATAATATTATACTTTATTTTTTTTTGGTCAAAAATAAATAACGATCTTGAATGTAAAGATAATGATTCATAATTTATGAATAAAGCTCGCATGAAACCTAAGAAATAATATACACACACCCCAACCCATTCCATCCACTATCAACAACTCAATTACATACATGTATTTATATCTTATATGCAAGACTTAGGATTCATCATCATCATCTCTAGCTCCTCCTTTGAATCGTTTCCTAATTCAACTTCCAAAAAGGGATAAACTCTAATTTCTACTTTTTCTTCTTCTCAACTATCTTCTATGGATATCGAAAAGACCGGGAGCAGAAGAGAAGAAGAAGAACCCATTGTTCATAGGCCAACAAAGCTAGATAAAGGCAAAGGCAAAGCTCACGTGTTTGCTCCTCCTATGAACTATAGTCGGATCATGGACGATCACAAGAAAGAAAAGGTGAGCTCCGGTGGATGGAAAAGAGGTGTAGCGATCTTCGATTTTATTCTTAGACTCATTGCAGCCATCACGGCCATAACTGCTGCAGCAAAGATGGCGACTACACAAGAGACTCTTCCTTTCTTCACTCAGTTCTTGCAGTTCCAAGCTGACTACACGGATCTACCAACTATGTCGTAAGTTACTCTCCAAATGTTACTCTTTACTATAAATTATGCTAAGAATACAGCAACCAAACTATCAAAATGAAATTTGGAACCGGTAGCTTAACCGGTTCTAGAAAGATTAGAAAAGAAAAAAAAACACATCAAAATAACTTTCGAGTATCGTGTCTGGTGCTTAGTAGGGATTATGGTGTACATGATTCTCGATTATATAAAAATTTAAACTTAAATCATTTTTCTTTTTCTTTTTCTTGCAGATCTTTTGTGATAGTAAACTCAATCGTGGGCGGCTACCTAACTCTCTCATTGCCTTTTTCCATTGTCTGTATCATCCGGCCTCTCGCGGTGCCGCCTAGGCTACTCCTAATCTTATGTGATACGGTAATATTTTTCAGAAAATTAAATTTTTTTTTTAATAATAAAATATAAATGCAAATGCGAAACACACAAATGGAGTTTCTCATTTCGTTTGCGTTTAGCATATACAGTGTTAACAATGAAAGTTTTCATAACCTTATCAAGTAAAAGTAAAACCAACTACAAATGCTAATGCTAAAGTATATCAAGGCTTTAATCAATTAAACCTCGAATAATGATCCCTACTTTATATAAAGGCGGTTTCTAGGCTTATGCTAGACATTCATTAATGTATACAATATCGTTTGATATACAAAGATATCAAGATCAATAACAAACTTATAATCTGGTCACAACGTTGAGTACACATGACATATTCCTATATTAATTCGTACGGTTTTTTTGGTGGTTCAGGCGATGATGGCCCTCACTTTCATGGCGGCATCTGCTTCTGCAGCCATAGTTTATTTGGCTCACAACGGCAATTCAAGCTCGAATTGGCTTCCGGTTTGTCAGCAGTTTGGTGACTTTTGCCAAGGAACTAGCGGCGCGGTAGTGGCATCCTTTATTGCGGCAGCTCTTCTCATGATCCTTGTCATTCTCTCTGCATTTGCTCTCAAGAGATCGACCTGAAAAAAAATTGCATTAGTCTCGATTAAATTTCTATGTGCTCTGATATTCATTTGTGTCGAGTTTGAAAAGGGTACTATGTATGATTTGGTTTTTCTGTGTTGTGTAACTCAAGGTTGTTTTGTGAATGATGTTGTAAATCAACCTTTTTATGATTTTATCTTCCACACATATTGTTTTTCTTTTCCTGTACAATTGTCGTTTCACAGAGAACAAACTTTCAAACATCTATTTGCCGAACCATATTGGAAATTCCTTTAAAGTCATATAATTTTAAAAATTGTGTAATACATCATCATTAAAGTTTTCATGATATTATCCTATTAAGAACTATGAACAACCGGTTATAACGTTGAAATCTAACTACATAAGTACATATAACATATGTAATGACCATTGACAACTTCACAATGAACAACGTTGTCTATCTCACACATGAAAGTTGGTTATTTAATGCCTGAAGTCGAGATATGTGTTTAATTTATACATCAACTATATCCTTGAACTAATATTTTTTTTTTGAATTTAATATCTGAATTTATAAAATTGAGCAAATATATATATTTTTTCTAATCTCGTTAAATTGACATTAAGTCAACTCTCATACTTAAAACGACATCGTATTAAGTATTTAAAATGGCTTCAGGCATGAACTGACTAACTTTCATGACACGCAAATTTACGGTAAACAAATTTTACCTATGTTATACAAAGCTCGTTCTGAGTTTTCAGTGATTAGAAGCAGAAATAAAAAATTGGTCCATTACACATAACAGAAAATAAAAATTGGTCCCATATACAGAAGAAAAAAAAGAAGTCATTTACACATTAAATAAAAATATGACAGATAATGAACAGTTTTTGTGTAATAATCAGTACCATGCATAAAAGTCATTTACAACGTTTTAACAAAAAAAAACAAAAAAAAATCAGAACCATGCATATGACAGATAAGGCTACATAAATTTTTGATAAACTTGCATCAAATATGACGAACATTGTATGAAAAGTACTCTCTTTTTTTTTTTTTTTTTTTTTGGGTCAAACTGAAAAGTTCTCTAGTGGAAGCAAAAGATGCGTTTTCGTCGCCATCTGGAAAGAACTCCCTCCCAGCCATCCTATCGTTGGAATCCAAAAACAAATAACCGTTGATCAAATCACTGAATCATGTGACATCCATATTTTTTAAGATACTTATAATTTTTGGTAGTTAATTAATTCTAACATAGAAAATTTTCTTAATTATTTGTTTTAAAAACGTATGGGATTCAATAATTTTCTTTCTGTTGTACAATTTTTATATATCATAATCAAATCATGAAACCTTAGAAAATTGTAACTACTTACTAACATAATGTTGTTGTTACCCTTTATCAAAAAAAAAAAAAAACATAATGTTGTCATCGGTGTAAC
>VBRH01001891.1:0-14112 GCA_014578085.1 Cardamine resedifolia
TTCAGTTTCTGCAGTCCAGAGGAGCTTCAAGCTCTGAGCTCACTCAGGTTGTTTCTAAAGTTCCTACAATCTTAGGAATGAAAGAGGAAAAATCTATCATCGCATACTATGACTTTGTCAAAGAGATGATAGAAGCCGATATGGGTTCCAAGAATGAAAAGTTATGTCATTCTTTGGCAGAGGGAAGTAGGCAGGAGAATAAAATCAGAAATGTTTTGGTTTTGAGAGAATTGGGTGTGCCTCACAAGTTGTTATTCCCTTTGCTCATCTCTAATAAAGGATTTGTCTGTGGAAAAGAAAAGTTTGAAGAATCACTCAAGAAGGTTGTTGAGGTTGGTTTTGATCCAACCACTTCAAAGTTTGTCTTAGCTCAGCAAATTTTTTATGGAATGAGCGACAAAACAATAGAAAAAAAAGTTAATGTCTATAAAAGGTTAGGCTTCACTGTGGGAGATGTATGGGCAATGTTCAAGAAGAATCCTTCCTTTCTGAATAGCTCGGAGAAGAAGATAAGTCAGACATTTGAAACCCTAAAGAAGTGTGGACTACTCGAAGACGAGATCCTCTCAGTAGTCAAGATGTCTCCGCAATGCATTAGTCATTCAGAGCAGAAGATATTGAACTCCGCTGAAACATTTCTAGGCCTAGGATTCACCAGAGATGAGTTTTTGATGATGGTCAAGCCGTATCCTTCATGTATTAATTTATCTGCGGAGTTGGTGAAGAAGAAGACTGAGTTTCTGGTGAAGGAGATGAATTGGCCACTAAGGGCAGTTGTTTCGCGCCCACATGTACTTGGATTAAGCATGGAAAAGAAGATTGTACCAAGGTGTAACGTTATCAAAGCTCTCATGGCCAAAGGATTGCTCGAAAATGAACTCCCTTTAGTATCTGTTTTTTCGAGGACTGATCAGGTGTTCTTACAGAGGTATGTGAGGAAGCACGGTGATAAGCAGCTTGTGACTGATTTGATGGCTATCTTCAGTGGAGATCAGAAGCATGGATGAATCTTTTGACTTCAAGAATGGAAGTAGAAAGAAGGCCTTTATGAAATCTATAAATCTCTGAAACCCAATTTATGGTTTTGCAATCTCAATTTGACCCGGATCCGATCAGAGTTGGAAATAAGCTTTTTGAATGTCTATGAACTCTTCAATGTTAGTAGACTAGAAACGTGGAGACATGTATTTGATGCTTGGTTAGTCAGATAGCTCAGTGATTTCATAAAGCTCTCAATTCCAGATTGGATAACAGACAGAGAACCCTACTAACATCATTCAGTTTCAGAAGAGCTTACAAAAATGCTCTGAAATGTGTTAATGTTTATTTCTAGCAGATGGAGAAAACAGCACATTTGAAAGCGGCAGCAAAGTAAAGGATGTTTTAAAGGTTTATTCTGCCTTCAGGTCTTCTTCCCTCTTGAGAGTTTTCTACTTAACATTTGAAAACAAATTGACTCAATTTGTGGAATCTCTAAAGATCATATGAATTTGTCAAATGATAGGATCCAAAATCAGAAATGATAGGATCCAAAATCAGAGGCTTAAGATCACATCGACAAATAAAACTGAAAAGTATCCATTTTTTTCCATAGAAGAAAGAAAAGCGAAAAGAAAAATACCAAAATTTCATTAGATTCAAGTAGAAAATAAATCCGCCTAGCTCGCCTAATGACCGTTTAATCCATTTAATAACAATTTTTTCCGCCAAATCTAACCGTCCGCCTAATATGACTGATTTTCACAAAATCCAAGCACTTTAGGGGCGCCTAGACCGCTTTTTAGAACATTGCTCTTTGTGAATGAGAGTAGAAAATAGCATGTAACCACTAACCATGCGAAGAAAAAGAAAAAGGTGTTGAGAAATGGGCCCTTAATGGGCCAATAGCAGAATCGAGTGGCCCAAAAATCTCCATTTCCGAGTAGGGGGGTTTAACGAGTGAATAATCTTCTTCCTTGTTCATGCTTGGGAGGTTCGATTTCTCGAATCGAGTAAGATAGATTGGTCGAATAGCTTCAACACTGTTGTAATCGAACTCCTTTGTCATGTATTCTCTGATACTCCATGGAAGAAGGTCTATCGAGTTACAGAAATGGCGTAATTTGAGATTTGTTGTGCAAAATGGATTTGCTTTTTCGAATTCCTTCTCCTCTGCTACTGCTGCTAATGTGAGCTCAAGAAATGGTCGAAAAGGTAAGAACTTAACAGTCTCTTACCTCGTTGATTCATTGGGTTTAACTACAAAGCTCGCAGAATCCATCTCAAGAAAAGTTAGCTTGGAGGACAAGTGCAATCCTGATTCTGTTCTGAGTCTTCTTAGACGTTATGGATTCACTGATTCTCAGATCTCCACCATCATTACAGATTATCCACTATTGCTTATAACAGATGCTGAGAAATCTCTTGGTCCCAAGCTTCAGTTTTTGCAGTCCAGAGGAGCTTCAAGCTCTGAGCTCACTATGATTGTTTCTAAAGTTCCTAAAATCTTGGCAAAGAGAGAGGGGAAATCTATAAGCAGATACTATGATTTAGTCAAAGAGATTATAGAAGCTGACAAGAGTTCCAAGAATGAAAAGTTGTGTCTTTCTTTGCCACAGGGTAGTAAGCAGGAGAACAAAATCAGAAATGTTTCGGTTTTGAGAGAATTGGGAATGCCTCAGAAGTTTTTATTCTCCTTGCTCATCTCTGATGCCCAACCTGTCTGTGGAAAAGAAAAATTTGAAGAATCCCTCAAGAAGGTTCTTGAGATGGGTTTTGATCCAACATCTTCAAAGTTTGTCTTAGCTCTGCGCGTTTTCCAAGGATTGAGTGACAATTCAATAGAAAAAAAAATCAATGTCTATAAAAGGTTAGGCTTTGCTGTGGGAGATGTATGGGCTATGTTCAAAAAGTGGCCAACGTTTCTGGGACTCTCGGAGAAGAACATAGAGAACTCCATTGAAACATTTCTAGGCCTAGGATTCACCAGAGATGAGTTTGCGGTGATGGTCATGCACTGGCCTCAGTGCATTGGATATTCTGCAAAGTCGGCGAAGAAGAAGACTGAATTTCTGGTGAAGAAGATGAATTGGCCACTAAAGGCTGTTGTTTCACACCCACAGGTACTTTCATACAGCATGGAGAAGAGGATTGTACCGAGGTGTAACGTTATCAAAGCTCTCATTTCTAAAGGATTTCTCACAAGTAAAAGCCCTACAATATCGTCTGTTTTGGTGGGTACTGATCAGGTCTTCTTAAACAGGTATATGAAAAAGCACGATGACAAGCAGCTGGTGACTGAGTTGTTGGCTATCTTCACCCGAGATCGTGCTTCATAGATCATAAGGCTTTTCATGGATTGTCTTCTTCTGTATGTTTTAGATTCGTTGATGAATCTTTTGACGTCAAGAATGTTAAGCAGAAGAAGGGAATTTTATCTATAAAATCTCTGATACCCGATATATACTTTTGCGATCTCAATTTGACCTGTATCCCATCTGACTTGGAAATTAACAAATAATAGTAATTTTGAATATCTTCTAAGAGTCCTTTAACTGTTTAACATTAGTAGCCTAGAAACTTGGAGCCATGTGATATTTTGGTTAGTCTGGTAACTTACAATATATACTGATCAAATGCTATGTGCAAGTTTTGTTGATGTGATAAAGTAAAGGAGCTTTTGAATACAATGGTTCATAGAAGTGTTTTAGCTCTTCTTATTATTAAATTTTTTTGGATATATTAAAGTTCTAACGATGTGCCAAAAATTCAGTATTTTGACGAGTAAACTGTGAATAGATTATGATTTGCTCCTAAACCCTAGTTTTGTTTTTTCCACACCCAAAATTTGGATTTTTGCGATTTTGGGTTTGAGAACTCGGCACAAGCATCGATCTTTATTGGCACTCTCGAGTATTTTGTTCTTCCCCTTACACTAGTAAGTGTGTGGACAAGCTTTGAGATAGATTTGTCGAATTGCTTCAAACTCTGTCATTTGTTACTTCTCTTCTCTTCTGCTCATTTCTGGTTCGTTATTAGCTTTCCCTTGTCATGTATTATCTGATTCTCCATGGAAAAAGGTTGGTCGAGTTGCAGAAATGGCCTAACTTGGGATTTGCAGTGAAGCTTTTTCAAAATTCATCTGCTTTTTCCAATTCCTTCTCTTCTGCTGCCAGTGCTGCTGATTTATGCCCTAGAGATGGTCGAAAAGGTAACAACTTTACTGTCTCTTATCTCGTTCATTCATTGGGTTTAACTACAAAACTCGCTGAATCAATCTCAAGAAAGGTCAGCTTTGAGGACAAGGTCAATCCTGATTCTGTTCTGAATCTTCTTAGAAGTTATAATTTCACAGATTCTCAGATCTCCAGCATTATTACTATCTATCCAAGATTGCTTATGTTAGATGCTGAGAAATCCATTGCTCCCAAGCTTCAGTCTTTGCAGTCCAGAGGAGCTTCAAGCTCTGAGCTCACTGAGATTGTTTCTACAGTTCCTAAAATTTTGGGAAAGAGAGGGGACAAAAGTATCAGCGTATACTATGATTTCGTCAAAGATATTATAGAAGCTGATAAGAGTTCCAAGTACGAAAAGTTATGTCATTCTTTTCCACAGGGTAGCAAGGAGAACAAGATCAGAAACATATCGGTTTTGAGAGAACTTGGTGTGCCTCAGAAGTTGTTGTTCCCCTTGCTTATATCTGATTGCCAACCTGTATGTGGAAAAGAAAGATTTGAAGAATCACTCAAGAAGGTTGTTGAGATGGGTTTTGATCCAGCCACTTCAAAGTTTGTTGAAGCTCTGCGTGTTATTTACAGAATGAGCAACAAAACAATAGAAGAAAAGGTCAATGTCTATAAAAGGTTAGGCTTTGGTGCGGGAGATGTATGGGCTATCTTCAAGAAATGGCCTTCTTTT
Source organism: Cardamine resedifolia (assembly GCA_014578085.1). Classification (NCBI taxonomy): domain Eukaryota; kingdom Viridiplantae; phylum Streptophyta; class Magnoliopsida; order Brassicales; family Brassicaceae; genus Cardamine; species Cardamine resedifolia. The sequence goes on from VBRH01001891.1 coordinate 4,897, forward strand.
TTGTCATACTCAGAGAAGAAGATAACTCATACGTTTGAAACTCTTAAGAGGTGCGGTTTGCTCAAACATGAGGTCCTATCATTGTTGAAGAAGCATCCAAAATGCATCTGTTCTTCAGAGCAGAAGATAGTGAACTCTATTGAAACATTTTTAGGCCTAGGATTCACCAGAGATGAGTTTGCGGTGATGGTCAAGCGCTATCCTCAGTGCATTGACTATACTGCTGAGACTGTGAAGAAGAAAACTGAGTTTATTGTGAAGAAGATGAATTGGCCACTAGAGGCTTTGGTTTTGATCCCTCAGGTATATGGATACAGCCTGGAGAAGAGGACTGTCCCAAGGTGTAATGTAATCAAAACTCTCATGTCAAAAGGACTGATGGGAGACGGAAGTGACACACCTCCAATGTCGTCTGTTTTGACGAGTACCGATCAGGCGTTTTTAAGGAGATATGTGATGAAGCACGAGGAGCTGGTGCCTGAGTTGATGGCTATCTTCATGGGAAATCGTGTTTCATAGATCAGAAGACACCCTACAACAACGAGCAGCATCAAGGTTTGTATTGTTTTGTGTTAGTTTTAGATTCGTCGATGAATGTTTTGACCTCATAAAATGGGAAGTGAAAAGAGGAGCATTTATTTATAAACCTTTGAAACCTATTTATACTTTTGTAATCTCAGTTTGATATGGATCTGACTCGTTATATGCAATCCATCTTGGAATCTAAAAAAATTGTACTTTTCAATCTTTTGTGTCCTTGTAACTCTTTAACGTTAGTGGCCTAGAAACGTAGAGATATTAATTGCAGAAACAAGGCAACTTGGTAAGTCAGTAACTTTCAATATATTGATCAAACCTATGAGCAAGTTTTCAAAGATAGAGGTGTGATTCCAGATTACATAATTCAGTTAAGGTTGCAGCCAAGAAGACGAAGAGATGGTTGAGCTCCATCATTACATGGTTCTTAACAAATATACCCTTGTCTATTTTTTGAATGTATGAATCCTGGTTTTGCCTTTGTCTACATCTTGTAAGAAGATGATTCTCAGTTGCAGTTTTGATAGCATCGCTTGTTCTTAACGAATGACTTTATCCATCAGGTCACTGCAAGTGCAGGTTAAGATTTGTCTTACAGTTAATTCACAAGTTAAAGTTTTCATTTGATTTGATAGATATTTCTGATGCAATTCTTCTACTTCCAAGATCTTTTGGAGGAAGAAGCAGGGGAAAATGGCAACATCAGGACCCAAAAGCTCAGTCCCAAGAGGCTTTAGGCAAATGACAATGGTAGGAAAAAATGCTGAGAACTGAAACCAGCAAAAGAGCAACGGAAAAGATAGCAATGCCAATTATACTATACATAAGGAGGATTGAGGGGTCAGCAATAACTCGACCGAAACTAAAGAGGGAATTGAATGGAAGCTTTTTCAGGTAAGAAACGAGTTTTGGTAGCTTCGTCTTCCCATTCAACACCTTCTAACCAGTCTCTCTCTCTCTGTACCTTATGACGAGTCCCTTTTCACCACACCAACCGCTTTTAGAATTGAATGGAAGCTTTCTCAGCTTTCGGCAGTTGATTACATATATTACCTTGAGACAAGGAAATGTTAAAGGACTCCAATAAATGTTCTTCAGCTCTGGTAGATTAGTGTAAGATTTGGAGCGAACATCAGCCACGTCAATTCTTTCCAACAACCTTAGAGAGGCTTAAGAAGCATGCATTAGTCGGATTGTGCGGAAGAGAAACCGTCTTGCTTCTAATGCTTGTAATATCCATCTTTATCTCAGAAATAGAACATGAACCAAGATAAAGGTCATAAACTTTCACCATACTAGCTATAAGCGATGTCTGATGATTCTAATTTCCTTTGGTTTTGAGAAAGGGCAAGTGAAACTTATATCTTCAAAACTTGTAAGAGCTTCGTAGTTACCATTCAGACTGATGTGTCAAAGAAAGGATGAATCAGAGACGAGTTGCATTGAAGAAAGCCTATTACTAAGAATGCCCTTTTTAGAGATAAGTTAGACGATTACTAACAAATGGTCGATTTTCGGAGATTTAAGATCTTTCTAAAGCCAAACAAGACCTTAAAATCTTGTAGCTTTGCATTTGCATACCAGTTTAAGAAACAGTCAAGCTAATTAGAGATAACAGAACAGCCAGAACAAGCCATATGCTTCATTCCAGTTGTAAAGAACAGATAATAAAAGTAAAACCATTAACAGTAAATCCATCAAGAGCAGACCAGATCAACATATGGGTTTGCATTGGCTCATAACCAAGTTTCAACTTCTTGCCAAGAACAGATAAGATAAAGCAAAGATATTTGAAAACAGCAACGTAAACAATTGACTTGATCATGTCACTGAACAGATCAATTGCATCATCTAGCTTTATATCACCAAGCCGAGTTCTGCTCAATCTCTCTCATAAATTATCACTGACGCTAGAGGAAGCTGCAATGGCTAAACGAAGGAAGAGAAGTTCCACAAATTTCTCTGAAATTATAGAAGCTGATAAAAGTTGTGGAAATTCATGTAATTCTTTGGCAGAGGGAAGTAGGCAGGAGAATAAAATCAGAAATGTTTTGGTTTTGAGAGAATTGGGTGTGCCTCACAAGTTGTTATTCCCTTTGCTCATCTCTAATAAAGGATTTGTCTGTGGAAAAGAAAAGTTTGAAGAATCACTCAAGAAGGTTGTTGAGGTTGGTTTTGATCCAACTTCCTCAAAGTTTGTCGTAGCTCTATGCATAATTTACGGATGGACAGACAAAGCAATAGAAGAAAAAGTCAGGTTAGGCTTCGTTGTGGAGGATGTATGGGCAATGTTCAAGAAGTGGCCAAGCTTTTTGAAAAATTCGGAGAAGAAGATAGAGAACTCCATTGGAACATTTATAGGCCTAGGATTCACCAGAGATGAGTTTGCCATGATGGTCAAGCAGTATCCTTCGTGCATTGGATTATCTACAGAGTCGGTCAAGAAGAAGACTGAGTTTTTAGTGAAGAAGATGAATTGGCCACTAAAGGCCTGCGGCACTTAGATACAACATGGAGAAGAGGATTGTACCAAGATGTAACGTTATTAAAGCACTCATGTCCAAAGGACTGCTCGGAGATGGAGGAACCGAACTACGTGCAATTCAATCTGTTTTGAACATGACCGATCAGCTATTTTTAAAAAGGTATGTGAGGAAGCACGAGAACAAGGAGCTCGTGGCTGAGTTGATGTCTATCTTCACCGCTAGTTGAGTTTCATAAATCATAAAGCTTGTTGTTGAAGGAGAGCTTTAATCTATGAGTGCCAGATCCCACAATAGTTCCAACAATGTGTGTATGAAACAAACTAATTTAATGCTACACATTTTAGAATTAAGGCTTCAAGAATTAAATAGATGGATTACTATGCAGTTATAACTTTCGTAAACACATTCTGTTTTAACCGTTACTATATTGATGAGAGATCAAATTATCTCAATTACGCAATTGCAAGTTCATGGAACAAAAGCAATGTTTAAACCAAAAAAGACAAAAAAAATAAAAGAAAACATACAACAATGGTTATGTTATATGACTCTGTTCAGATCAACCCTCTCAAAGTCAGAACAAAACGGGAAACAAACGTCATTGGCTAAATCCTTCACTATTTTCAATTTCTCTGTGTTTGTGTTGTAGAAACAAACACAATCCCGGCTAGAAAGCATTACCACTTCGTTGCTTGGAGTCCACGTAACATTTTCACATACCCCCACGTCTTTGAAATCTTTCATTTTTTCCCACAACTTTATAGAACTACTCTTTAAAACCCATAACCGGTGAATATTCTCTTGATCTTCGGTTTTCCACCAACCAACATCACGAACCACACCTAGCTTCCCTTCGTAATTGACCAATGTTGGAGTTAGACCAAAGTTTGGAAGTGGGAAATTAGACCAGACTTCTGTTTTGGGACAGAACCGGACCACATTGTTGTTCCACGATCGCCAATGCATGCAACCATAAGCTTGTACCGGTTTTGAAAGAATAATACCGTCTGTTTTTGGTAAACGCATATTTTTTATCCTCTTCCACATAAACGAATCAGAATCAAAAATTTCACAGATAAAGGTTCTGAGATTCCGGTTTAAACGTGACTTCGAAAGCCTAACTATTTTATACCGGAAAGGGTCTAATCCGATAACCATTAAACTCCATATGATAGCGCGATTCTGCATTATTGATTCCGGTATGATCTGATACTGTTTTGTTGTTGGTTTGCAGACTAACAACTCTGGGACAGTACTTGGTCCTGTCTCATTAGTACAAAGCAAAATCCCATGACTTGCATCACAAGCTTGGATCTTTACCTTACCCGGTGGCAGAAACTCGATGGAGACTCCATTCTTTCCAAGATCTCCACTCTCATGGACATAACTTGTTTGACGTTTACCTCCTTCCTTGTGTTGTAGGAAGTATCCGGAAATAGACATGCTTCTATGACGATGGAGATTGAGAAACCAAGACTCGTAGGTTCTCTTGTTGCTCTCTTTATTCAGGAGTCTGAATCTTCTGATCTCTGACGCCGGAAGATAAGAAAGAATCTCTTGGACTACGTCTTGATTTGACACCGGAGAACTCATCATGGTCCTGTCCGAGAAAAGGAGTGAGCAGAAATATCGATATCAGTGAATGAAAAAGAAAAAAAATCAGTATTTTATTGATAGAGTTATGTTGTTTATTTAAGGAAAACTTCCAATATTTTCCTTTTTCTTTCGCTATTTCCAAAACAAACAAAAGATCGATAGTATCTTGAGCCCAAAGTTTCTATTTTTGACTATTAACCAAACCAGAAGAGTACGCCCATGAAAATTAATATACTTTCTTTGGATTTTTTTAAATGTTTCTAAAGAAAATATCAAATACCTTTGCCTAATTGTGACCGAATCTTAAGATAGGAAATCTTCAGAGGCCCTCTGACTAATATACTGAGAAATAGAAAAAGAGTGGTGAAGTGAAATGTGACAATACACGAATATATATATAAAAAAGTGTGAAGTGAAGAGATGCGTTGGGAATTTTACAAGTAAGGTGATGTTGCAAGATTTCAGATTTAGGTTTGTTTATTTGGTCTCAGTTTTGGATTTTGATCCCTTCTGTTTTTAGTTTGTCATGTTGTTGTTTAAAATATGTTTGTCTCCCTTATATTGGGTTGTAGTCTCTATCAAGGAGAAACCAAATAATGGGCCATGGAGAACACAAGCCTAAGTAAATGCCAAAGAAGTCCATTGAAACAAACATTCAATCTCAACCAGAGGGTCTTGCTGAAATTATCGATTAAAAATACATAAAATCGAAAACCCTAAGAAGAACCAACTGGTGCAGGACCCCACAAATCACGGTGAATCCCTTCCAAAAGTTTTGATGCAGAGAAATTTGAAGAAGAAAAAGCTAAGCGACTGCTTTTGCCTAAGTGGCATGGTTCAGACACCCTTGTGATCGGCTTATTGATGCTGATAGCATTATTCTTGGATAAAAGATGCAGGATCTTATCATTGGGATGACCAAGCCTTCTGTGCCAAACTGCAGAACTAGCTGAGACTTGTCTAGTTGAGTAGAAGACCTCCAGCTTTGGATTCCCTAAGACATACAGACCTTTAGTGTTTCTTCCCAGTGTCAGAAGCTTCTTTGTTCCCTTGTTCTTTAAACGAACTTCGTTAGAATCAAACTTAAAAGAGCATGGATAGTCTGAGGTAAGCTTTGACACAGAGAGAAGTGATTTAGCAATATCAGGACAAACCAAAACATCTTTAAGAGGTAGAGTACCTGAAGAGGATGGCAGGTAAGAAGATCCGACATGGGTGATAGGAAGGAAAGAACTGTCTCCGATCATCACAGTTTCTGAGCCATGATAAGGCTGAGACTGAGTTAACCTTTGAGTGGAGTTGGTGATATGAGCAGTAGCACCAGTATCAGGATACCACTCATTTCCTGAGCCTTCTGTAACATCTGTGATATGGAGAGCAGCAAGAGCATCATGCACTTCATCAGATGGATAAGAGTTATCAAATCTGTGCCAACACTTCAAAGCATGATGACCTTGTTTTCCACATATCTGACACACCGGACGATTTTCACCACTATGTGAGTTTTGTGAACCAGTTGAGGAGGAAATTTGTTGATGAAAACCCCTTCCTCTTGTGGAGAATGAGCCTCGTCCTCTGCTGGATCTTCCATATGAGTTGCTTCTTCCTCTGTTGTTGCCGTTACTATTGCCTCTAGTTACATTGAATGCCAATTGTGGAGAAACAGTGAGACCAACCTCATAACCTTGAATTCTGTTGTCAAAGTTGGTAAGGCGAGGAACAGTTTCTTCAAATGTAGGACTAGGTACTGAGTCCATTGAGACTTCTATGCTTGTTTTGATAGGTTCAAACTTTCTTCCTAGGCCATCAAGTGATGTGAGTAATTCCAACTCAAGCATTATGCCAAGTCATCTTATGGTGACAATATCTAAAGTTAGCATTATAAAACCAAATCCAAGGTATGCTCTGCTCACTCATAAGGTTGCTTACCCTGAGCCAAAAACCGTTACTCAAGCGTTAAAACATCCTGGATGGACAGATGCAATGAAAGAAGAAATTGATAACTGTGCAGAAACACAAACTTGGTCTCTTGTGCCATGTACTCCGGATATGACCATTTTGGGAAGCAAATGGGTTTTTAGAACAAAGCTAAATGCTGATGGATCACTGGATAAGCTTAAAGCAAGGCTTGTAGCTCAAGGATTTGATCAAGAGGAAGGAATTGACTACCTTGAAACATACAGTCCTGTAGTACGGTCAGCTACAGTTAGACTAGTGATGCATCTTGTTACAATCATGAAATGGGATGTCAAGTAAATGGATGTTAAGAATGCGTTCTTACATGGAGACTTAACGGAAACTGTTTATATGAAACAGCCGGCTGGTTTCGTGGATAAGGCTAGACCTGATTATGTGTGTCACTTACACAAATCTTTATATGGTTTAAAACAGTCTCCAAGGGCATGGTTTGACAAGTTCCGTAATTTTTTACTTGAATTTGGTTTCATCTGCAGTTATCCTGATCCATCTCTGTTTATTTACATCAGAGGGAAGGACATCATTCTTCTTCTACTGTACGTTGATGATATGGCTATTATAGGAAACAATTCAGAGTCAATGAGGAGAATTCTCATTGAGCTCAACAAACAATTCAGAATGAAGGATTTGGGACAACTACACTACTTTCTTGGCATACAAGCTCATTTTCATTCTGGAGGGTTGTTCTTGTCACAACAAAAGTATGCTAAAGACATCATCAAAGTCGCAACAGTGGAAAATTGCTCACCTATGCCAACACCACTTCTTATTCAGCTGCACAAGGTTCCCCATCAAGATAAGCTATTTGAAAATCCTACATACTTAAGAAGTCTTGCAGATAAGCTTCAATACTTGACACTTACAAGACCTGATATTCAGTTCTCAGTGAATTATGTGTGTCAAAAGATGCAAGCTCCAAGGGTGTCAGATTACAATCTTCTCAAACGGATTCTGAGATATGTAAAAGGAACTATCACCATGGGAATAACATTCAGCAATAGTACGGATTGCAGAGTTAGTGCCTACAAAGACAGTGACTTTGCGGGATGCAGAGAAACAAGGAAGTCTACTGGAGGCTACTGTACTTACCTTGGCACCAACTTAATCTCTTGGTCTTCAAAAAAGCAGCCTACTATGTCCAAAAGCTCAACAGAAGCTGAGTACAGATCACTGTCTGAGACTGCTTCAGAACTTACTTGGATTGCTTCAGCATTAAAAGAACTTGGTGTGCCTTTACCTAACACCCCAGTCTTGTTCTGTGACGATTTGTCAGCCATCTACCTCACAGCTAATCCAACCTTTCACTCTCGGACAAAATATTTCGAAAGAGATCATCACTATGTCAGAGAAAGAGTGGCATATGGTTGTAAAGCACATTCCATCTTATCACCAAATTGCAGACATCTTTACAAAGTCATTACCTCGGCCTACATTCAATGCTCTACGGTTCAAACTTGGTGTAGCTGAACCACCCACACCAAGTTTGAGGGGGACTATCAAGGAGAAACCTCTGTTTCAGACAGAGTTTCATCATCACAACAAACCTCAGCCCAAGGAAGAGATAATGGGCCACGGATAACACAAACCCAAGCAAATGCCAAAGAAGTCCATTGAAACAAACACTCAATCTCAACCAGAGGGTCTTGCTGAAACCTCTCTGCAACGGAAACCTGCAACAAAAGACAAACAAGTGAGGAAAATGGAGCTGGCAAAGGACAGTACGGATTGCAGCATCAAGACCAGTAACAAATTTGATTCTCTGCCAGCTGAGGTCGAGTACTAGCTGTAAACGTGCAGCATCAAGACCAGTACCAATCTTATCCTCCGAAATATGCTCTTTGTATCTTGGCTATATAAGGAAAATAACCTAGTGCTGTAAAAGATAAGTTAAAATGAATCAATAAAGAGAAATTGATCATCTTTTTCACCAGTCTATAAATTTCTTCAATCTCCGAGAACTTTTTGTTGTTTCGCCGGCTTTGTGTTTTTTTCGATGATGTTATTTTTATATTAAGTTAATATGTCTTTCAGATGAAAAAAAAAAAAAAATGCGTTGATTGGTGAATAGTATCTTATGCATTGCAGTCGCTAAGACGAGTTTTAGCTAATAATCAAAACGTTTCTGAGTTTAAACGAAAACACCGTTTTGTTTTAGTACAATAGATGGCGTCATTAGAACCGTTGATATGCTTTAAACAATCAGAACCGTTGGATTATTTTGTTGTCTTCCCCAATAAATGCTGACGTCAGCATCTTTAAAATCAGGTTCGCTATACAGATTTTTTTAAACCCTAAAAATCGTTTCTTTTTCTTCTCCCCAAATTTGGATTCTTGAGAGATTCAACACTCATCAATCTTTAGCGGCACTCGTTTAGCTTGTCACTGGTTGATGAATGAGTGTTTTGAGATTTTATCATCTATGGCTGAGAAATTCATTTGCTCGAATTGAGTCAGATTGATTGGTCGAATTGCTTTGAATGACCTTTTTCGTTGTTATATAATCGCATTGACTTTGTCATGTATTCTTTGATACTCCATGGAAGAAGGTCAGTGGAGTTGCAGAAATGGCGTCATTTGAGTGTTACAGTGCGAAATGCATTTGCTTTTTCCAATTCCTTCT
>VBRH01001892.1:3818-19986 GCA_014578085.1 Cardamine resedifolia
TATCCTACGATCTCGGTGTTTCTGTTTCTTCCCATCCAAATACCTTGGCCCGGACTCCCTTTGAGATATCTAATGATTCGTTCCACCATACCCCTATGATATTTTGTTGGCTCTTTCATGTGTTGACTAACCTGATTTACAGCAAAGCACAGATCAGGCTTAGTAATGGTTAGGTAGATAAGCTTACCTACAAGCCGGCGATATTGTATTGGGTCTTCATATGGTTTATCCTCTTCTTCTTCTTCTTCGTTCTCTCCCTTTCGCTTGACCTTGTAGCCGTTTTGGAGTTTTAGCGGGTTTTGCTCCAAGTTTTCCTGTCTCATTCAAAAGATCAAGTGTGTACTTCCTTTGTGAAAGAAATAAGCCATCCAGAGAACGGAAAACTTCAATTCCTAGGAAGTACTTTAGTTCTCCAAGGTCTTTGATATCAAAGGAAGATTTAAGAAAAGTTTTGGTTGATTGAATACCTTCCTTATCATCACCGGAGATGATAAGATCGTCCACATAGATTAGAACCACAATTATACCTTGGGAACTTTGTAGTGTGAACAAAGTGTGATCGGCTTCGGATCTCTTGAAACCTCTATTCTTGAGTGTTGTACTCAACTTGTGGTAGCAAGCCCGTGGTGATTGCTTCAATCCATAGATAGCTTTCCTAAGGCGGAGAACCTTTCCGGGAGCGATGGAACTTTCAAGTCCGGGTGGAGGTGTCATGTATACTTCTTCTTCTAATTCTCCTTGAAGGAATGCATTCTTGACATCCATCTGCCACAACTCCCAAGAGAGGTTAGTAGCCAAAGAAAGCACAACTCTTACCGTGTGAAGTTTAGCGACGGGAGCAAAGGTGTCCTTGTAGTCTTCTCCATAAGTCTGAGTGAATCCTCGTGTAACCAAGCGAGCTTTGTGCCGTTCAAGGTCTCCATTGCTCAAATATTTGTTTGTGAATACCCACTTAGAACTAACCGCTCGTTTCCCGGGTGGAATATCCGATTCATCCCATTTGTGGTTGCGGCTCATGGCTGAAACTTCATCGTCAACCGCATCTAGCCATTCCTTACTTTCCTTAGCTTCCTCATAGCTTTGAGGTATCTAGTCTAGCTCAATCTTGCCGAGAAATGCTTGATGATCGATAAGCAAAAGGTCAGGTGAACATACTGATTGAATTGGGTGAGCTACGGCTTGATTGTTTTAGTAGAAACGGAGCCTTTCACTACGCCGGAGAGGTGGACGAGGATCCTGAGTCTCCTCTTTTTCGTCCTCTTCTTGAATGGTTGGCCTTGGCTCTGTGACAACCAATCGATCTAGCGCTGGAGTAGCTTCCTCATTCTGGTCTTGGTCTTGATTTTGGTCTTGGATATTATCTTGACTATGAAGTGGCTGAGTATTAGCAACATCCTTTATTTCTTCGGCATCCTTTGATCTTTGAATACCGAGATGATCTAGAAGGAATCTCAAACTTGTGGCACGATCGGATGGTGAGTGTGATAAATCCTTTACTTCCTCCCAATCCTTCTTGTCATGATATCCTTAATCCTCTATGAACTTCACTTCTCTGGAAATTAGGGTACGGTTGGTGGTGATATCATAGCACTTATAACCCTTTTGAGTTGTGGAATAGCCGCGAAACATACACTTAGTACTCTTGGCATCTAGCTTGTTCCTTTGCTCTCCCGGTACTAACACAAAACAAACACATCCAAATACTCGTAAGTGATCAATAGATGGTTTGGTTTTATTAAGTACCTCAAATGGTGACACGTCCTTTAGGACTTTGGTCGGAATCCGATTGATGAGGTAGCATGCAGCCATAACCGCATCTCCCCAAAATCTTCTTGGTACGTTTGTATGGAACATCATAGACCTTGCCACTTCCATGAGATGTCTATTCTTTCTTTCCGCCACTCCATTTTGTTGTGGCGTGTAAGGGCAGCTTGTTTGGTGCATAATTCCGTGACTTGCTAGGTGCTCTTTGAATTTGTGGCTTATGTATTCTCCACCATTATTTGTTCTTAACACCTTGATCTTAGCATTAAAATGATTAGTGACATAATTCTGAAAGTTAATGAAAGCACTAAACACACTATCTTTAGATGGAAGTAATGTGATCCAAGTGTATTTCGATTTTTCATCTATGAATGTCACAAAATACTTATTATTATCCCTAGATAAGCAAGGTGAGGTCCAAACATCCGAATGAACTAAGTCAAAGCAATTTTCATAAATTGTTGAAGTTTTAGGAAAAACGGTTTTGCAATGTTTACCAAGAATACATGCCTCACAACTAGAATGATCAAAAGATACATTAGGTAATATCAATTCAAGAGCACGAGAATGAGGATGTCCTAATCTAGCATGCCACATAGCATTGAAACTAACAGCAACACACGAATTTGAAGATAACAAAGTAGAAGAACTGGGTGAAGTGTTCTTAAGAACATATAAATCTCCTTTTGAGTTTCCTTCTCCAAGTATTTTTCCGGTCTCAATATCCTGAAAATGAACACTATTAGTATAACAATTGAGATCACAAGTTACCCTTTTAACCGATAATAAGTTTGATGTAAAGGAAGGCATGTAAAAAGGTTTTTGAGTTCTTGTCAAATAATTTCAAATCACCTACTCCCGTAATGGGAACCTTATCACCATTAGCAATTACCACATTACCCGTTGTTGGTTTTATATTATCAATAAGATTCGGATTACTAATCATATGGTGAGAAGCACCCGAATCTATAACTAGTGTTTTATTTAAATTGTTAGCCAAGAGAGTGGTACCGGATTCCTTTAGTGCGGCAATAGACAGAATGAGAGCTTCCAAGTCTGATTTCCTCACAACATCTCCATGAGAAGCAGTCATGGCCTCCACCTCCTTTTCCTTTGAACCGGATTTACGGGAGTGATTCCCCCTTGACTCCATAAACTTGTTTGGCTTGAGATGAGGATGGAGAATCCAACATTTGTCTTTGAGATGACCCTTCCTCTTGCAATGGTGACAAACCCTCTCCTCTTGCCGGTACCCTCCTTTATTTGCCGTGGAAAGTTCTTCTTTTCCCCCAAAGAGTCTAAGAGAGCCTTGCTCCTTTTGAACTTGTGCACACACCTCATCAAGGCTCGGAAGCTTATCAACCCTTAAGATATGCTTGATGAGGTCGTTGAATGCCGGACTCAATGTGAGTAAGAGGCCAAACACCTTGTCTTGTTCTCTTCTTTCATTGAGTACCACCGGGTTCAAAGTATTCGGTCTTAACATCTCGAGCTCAGCCCATAGAGATCTAAACACCCCAAAGTGTTTAGTAAACTCAATACCTTCTTGGCTAAGGTTGTTGATGGCTTTCTTAACTTCAAACACCTTTGTCAAATTTGACACGTTTCCATACACAATCTTGAGTGTATCCCATAGCTCCTTTGCATTCTCACAGTAGGAGTACAGCTTAAAGAACTGATCCTTTAAGAGAGTTTTGGAGAATGGTAAGGACATTTGATCTTCTTGAAACCACTTGGGTTCCTTCTCAAGAGCCGCCTCATCTTCTCCTTCCGTGATGGTTTCTTCCCCATCTTCTTTGGTAGCTTCTTTCAAAGTCCTACCCTTTTCAATATGGCTCCATAGGCCACGGCCACAAAGAACAATTCTTGTGGTCCTAGACCACAACAAATAGTTTCCTCCTTTGAGGATGACGGGAATCACCATGGTTTTTGAGTTTTCCATGGTTTGATCTAAAAGGTAATTTAGTTGGAAAGTTTGTAAAGGAGAGAATAGAAGAAGAATGAGATGAAGAATATGATCTAAAGCTCTGATACCATGTTAGAATTTACGGAATAAGATTAAAGAGAGTGATAGAGAGTGATGAGTATAAAGAACATGAAGAACATAAGAGAATGAGAACTAGAGAGTAGTAACAAGAATACTTGATTGATTAAGTGTTAATGAAGAGTGTTACAACATATTTATAGCATAAACAAGCCCTAGAGACCCCTGAATTCGGAGCCTAAGGAGGAGCGTCACATTTGAATTCAAATGTGAGTGGTAGGGTACCGCCACACACTGCATGTGTAGTGTGGCGGTAGGTGACCGCTACAACGGACCGCCACACATTGTATTTGCTATGCGTGGCGGTAGGCTACCGCTATGGATGGACCGCCACACCTTGCACGCGAATCATGCTTCCTGGAGAAATGCATAGTGGTCGTTTGACCGCTATGGATGGACCGCTACAATCACAAGCAATGCATAGCGGTAGGTGACCGCCACAGACGGACCGCCACACATTGCTCGTGCTGGTGGCGGTAGGCTATCGCCAGAGAACGACTGCCACCGTTGGTGGCGGTAGGCTACCGCCACAGACCTACCGCCACAGATACCCAGATCAATATATACCTTGTGCTTCTCACCTGTGACTCCGGTGTCAATCTGGGAAGGAGGTACTATGTGTGCAAGAATAGAGAGGTAAGTGATGATTAGAAAAGTATAGGTTGTTGAGTTGTTTGATGAGTTGTTTGATCTAATTGTGAACTAAGTGTCTTAAATATGAAAGTTTGCTGAGTTTTTTTATGAGTAAGATAAAATGGTATTCAGTGGTTTGATTTTCTATGTTTTCTGTAGGGTGGGGGATGCCATATTAGGAAATGGTGGGATGATTTTGTCTTGGAAGAGTTTCAAGAAATTAAGATGGAGAAAGAGAGCCTGGAGGATAGGGTTAGTGATGTGATCATGGATGGCTCCAAGGACTTAGAGCATGGAGTAGGGATGGTACATGAAGACATGGACCAAAGACTTGTTCCCAAATGACTAAGGATGCATTGGAAGTGCCTCTCGGTCCCATGACCCGCTCTCGGAACAAGGAGTTTACTCAAGCATTTAGGATCTTACTTTCACAAGTAATGACCCAAGAGGATCACTTGAGCTATAATTATTTTGTCAATGCTACACCGGTCGTGATACACGCTCAAGAAGGCTAACAATTGACCATGTGATCTCCTCGCGCTCTTTTTCCCTTGTCTTCGGTTTTCCCCATATTGGTTTCCGAAGAGAGTTTTTTACCGAGGCTTAGGGCTCACATGGTCATCTATGTTACTTGTTGGTTTTGATCCAAGGCCAAGCCCATTATCTCATTTCCTCTTAGGCGTGGCCTTAGTCTCTTTTTGTCATGCATTTTGAATTTGAGTTCTTATCTTTATTGTTCTTGTTATCCGTTGTGCTTTGTCCCGAGGCATGTCTCGAGACCATCTTTCTCTCTTTCTCTTCTCTTCACCTCGCATATCTTCTCTTTATAATCTCGTCGAAACCTCTATGTATTTTCAATCAATCTTTTTAATCAAATCTCTTTTCTAAAGTTTATTCTTGTTGGAGTGATTCCGACTTTAGAACTTTTGGTGTGTTTATCCAATTGTTCGAATCGAATCTTTGGTGTGTTTATCCATCGATCAACCAGTCCTTTGGTGCATTTATCCAAAGAACCAACTCGATCTCTCGGTGTGTTCATCCAAAGATCAAACTTGACTTATCGGAGAGCTTTTCCGCGGCTGCTCGTTGCGTCAATCGATCCCCTCATCTCCTCTTAAGCCGTTCATCATCTCCAGAACGAGAATATCTACTCTAGACCCTACCATTGCCAAATTTGTGGCGTGGATCCTCACCAGGATCGCATCAGTTAGGTACAAAAACACAGATTCTGAAGGCACACTTGTTGATCCCCAAGTGATGTGGAACAATTTTCTCCACATACGGGATAAGGTATTCCGCCTCCATGTCTTGTCCGAAGCTGCTGAGGCAAAGTTTGAGGAGCTGAAGGCGATGGTGGAGGAGATGAAGAGCTATGATATGAGCTTAGAGGTTGAAATAATTGCTATGGCGCTAAAGGAGATGAAGATTTCAACCGCCATTGCTGTTTTGGTGGCTCTTGTAGCCTTCTTAATTCTTCTCTTCGAGTAGAAGAGTTGTTAGGTAGAGTGTGTGTTGTATGAGTGAAACTTAAACTCACCACCTTTTAAGTTTCTCTATCGAAAAAGGGTGCTGTAGAGTTTTCTAGTGATGTTCTTATTTGTAATGCATGAGTTTTAAGACAAGTTGAATGAATCTATAACCTCCAACTTTTAAACATTTGTTATGGAAATTTTAATGGGACAAGTGTTGTGTTTCAAAAGTTTGAAAGGTCAAAACATTTGATAAAGAATCTATAATCACATTTTTGAACGAACGTAGCTCTTTCTCATAACATATGAGCTTCGATTTCAGGTCTCTCATCTCCTTCTCACAACATTCTGTAAGTTCTTTGATGGATTGAATCATTTTTGAAAAGTTAATTGCAACGGCTTCACATATCCGTGTCTCACATGCTAGAGTATCCTTTTGAGCTTCTACATCATTTAAACGAATCACTAAGCTTCCCACATTTCTTTGTATTTTCTCAACAACAATTTCAACCTCTTCCATCTCTTCGACCATGGATATATCGGTCTATTTGAAAAAATGGGTGTTATCCTAAACCAAATTCCAATATATTATAACCAAATTACAACATAATTTAATAAATAATCATATTATCTATCATTCTAAGCAAAATTAGATGTCCACATTACCTCTCTTGAGCCATACATACAACAATAGAAAAGTCGACTTGGATTCTTCAATGTATTCGGTGTCTGGATCATAGAAGTTGACCCACATATGCATTTCCTAGGTATTCCTTTACCACGATGTGTGAAGCTATCACTTACTCCTTCACCGAAATCAAAATTCACATCTCATTATCCCACAACGGTCTAACAGAAATCTAATCCCAACTTATACAATTACTCACCTGAACTCGCCGATGAAGCCATTCCCGAACTTGGCAATTTCTGAAACCCTAGGAGAAAAGAAGAGATGGAGTAAAGAGATCGAGATTTTATGAACAGAGAAAGTAGTCGTGGTCGATAAGGAGAGTTAAAGAGGAAGGTATAAACGACGCCGTTTTTACTTATGTGTTTCAATTTTCATTCCCTCAACAAAACAACGTTGTTTTACCTTTTTCAATTTCTTTACAAAGCACAGGACTTTTCCCATTAACATTCCCATAAACATCATGTAACATTATATTAGACAAAACAAATGTTTAAAAGTTGAAAGTTATATATTCATTAAACTTGTCTTAAAACTCATACATTACAAATAAGAACATCACTAGAAAACTCTACAACACCCTTTTACGATAGAGAAAACTTAAAGGGTGGTGAGTTTAAGTTTCACTTATACAACACACACTCTACCTAACAACACTTCTACTTGAAGAGAAGAATTAAGAAGGCTACAAGAGTCACTGAAACAGCAATGGAGGTTAAACTCTTCATCTCCTTCACGGCCGTAGCACTTCTTTCAACCTCTAAGTTCATATCACAGCTCTGCAGCTCCTCAACCATTGCCTTCAACTCCTCAATCTTCGCCTCAATAGTTTTGGACAAGACATGGAGGCGGAATACTTCAGCCCGGCTGTAGAGAACATTGTTCCACATCACTCGAGGATCAACAAGTGTGCCTTCTGAACCTGTTTTGATGTACCTAAGCATATCCTCCAGGCTCCCTTTCTCCATCTTAATTTCTTGAAATCTTTCAAGCAGTTCATCCCACCATTTCCTAATATGGCATCCCCCACCCTACCAAAAATATGGAAAATCAAACCATTGAATACCATTTTATCTAACTCATTAAACAACTCAACAAACTTTTAAGTTCATACACTCACTTCACAATCAGATCAAATAACTCAGCAACCTATACTTTTCTAATCATCACTTACCTCTCTATTCTTGCACGCATAGTACCTCCTTACCAGATTGACACCAGAGTCACAGGTGAGAAGAACATGGTTTAAACCATAGTAACAGCTTCGAGGAATCCCATATTGTATGTTGCTTTGCTCACTAGACTCAATACTTGCCGGTTCAGACGAGGTCCAATTGTAACTATGAAGATCCATTTCCTTCAAACATTTGAAGAAATCGCAGAAATCAGTTTGAGATGAACAGTGCATGACAATGCCGAGTGATGAATGATGATGAATCAGTTTTAATAAAACCTGAAGCATTTGAAAAAGATTAATTTCTGATGGGGAAGCAGTAATCGACAGAGAAAATTGAGAAATCATCCGATGAGATGAAGAAATCATTTGAAGCAGAAACCCATAAATCAATCAATGAGATGAGTGAATCGACTAAATAAATCGAAGAGATTGAGAAAAACTTACCACTAATTCGATGTTTTGAACCTTAACTCGATCCGAAGAAGCTTTAATCGTCGCTGAAATCGCGAAAGAGAGTGAGAGAGAACGAGGAACCCTTATTTTTAGCTCCAAATCAATTTTCCCCAAATATAACCCTAAATCGATTTCTGCCCAAAGCACAATCGTTTTAGTCATATAATTTTATTTGGATTGAGATGGTTCGTCAAAAAAAAAAAAATGACAAGTGTGCCCTAAGTAATGGATTTGCATTTTTGTTAAGAAAACTACATAATCGAGTTTTTTTTTTTTTGCTGAAACGGATCCATTTTTGTGGGAAAATAGCAATTTTTTTCATTTTGGCGAGAATTTACGGATTTGCATTTTGTTAAGAAAACTACGAAATCGATTTTTTTCTTGCGGGAAATGAATAATTTTGCGGGAAAATTATGATTTATTCAATTTGCCTGAAATTACGGAGTTGCTTTTTGATAAGAAAAGTACGGAAATGAGTTTTTTTTGTGCGAAAAACAGATAAGTTTTTGGCGGGAAAATTACTTTATAAAAAGAATCAAATTTAAGGTTTTATCGCAAAACCGTAAACTAGTCATCGACTAGTGACGAAATATTTTTGTTCACTAATAGGCCTAATATACGATATATACAACAATAAAAGCCTAGATTTCAGTTAGATCTGCACAAGATAAGAGCAGGTCTCATCAATTTTTTGGACCTTAGGCAAATGAATTTTGTAGGATCCTTTTTCAAAGCTTTTTCACAAAATTTGTTTTTTTAACCTTTTTCTAAGCATTTTTTAAAAGTTTGGTATGAGCCTATAGCAAATGTCTATCTTGCCATGGACCAAAGACAGGCCTAAGAGACAGAGTTAAAAATGATTAACCTTGGAGAGAAATTCCCTGAGAAATTACTTGATTTCCTGAGAAATTCCTTAGACTTGACGTTTTTCCCATCTGAATACAAACCGAAATTTATTGTTATTTGCACTGCTTTTATTTCAATTATCACATAACTTAGCTTAATTCAAAACTGAATAGTCTATCGTGAAATATCTGAGTCTCTGTGGATTCGACCCCTATATACTACAATTTCATTCTGTTCACTTGCGGTGTAGCTCTAGGGAAGTAAACTTTGAGCCTATCATCTTTCATCATTCCTTGTCTCCTAATGTTTTCTGAGAACATCCTCTAACTCATCCCTTCCGTCACCATCTCTCGATTTTTTATTTCTATCTCAGACTTTATTTATGCAGAAGATGTTTCCTTTCTGTTACTTATTTTCTTTTCCGTCTTTGGATTCCCACCCACCCTCATCTTCCATCTCTAGCATAAGCCCCACCGCCTTCCTCCCGTTTCCGGATCCATATTTCTCCTCTGGTTCAGATCATATCTCTGTTGCCAACTGTATATTTTTTCCCTTTCGATCTTTCACTTGCTGAAGTCCTTCGTCATTCCTTGTCTCCTTGCATTTTTCGACATCATCCTCTAGCTTAACCCTTCCGTCATTAGATCTCAATTTTATTTCTATCTCATGCTATATTTCTAAAGATATTTGGTTTTTGCAGTTTCCTTTTTTTTGGTCTTCGGATTCCTATCCACCATCACCTTCAACCTTCAATAGAAGCCCCACCGCCTCCCTCCCTCATCCGGATCCAGATTTTTGTATACGAGTTAACTCTTAACTCTCTCTGAGTGGATCTGCCTCTTGTTTTGAATTTTTCCCTATGTGAGAAAATAAATTTGACATCATTCTTTTGAGAAAAATCATTTACACACTGTATTCTCTATGGAGAAAACATTTCATTCAATTTCTCTTTTCAATATGTGTTTTTTTTTAAATTCGTAAACCTAGAATATTATTCAACTTCCTAACCAATATATTAAATTTTGCCAATTATATGTAAACCTATAATCAAATTGTTTAGCTATCGGTTTTAAATCTCATTTCAATACTCCTAACATTTCGTATATGAGATCAGCTTTTGACACTGTTGCTGCCACTGATCGGTCTTATTATTTTATGATGATAGATTTATTAGATCTATTTAACTATTTGATCCATGAAATTAAATAGATTTATTTGATTCAAACCATCAAATTGGATATATTTGTGGGTTTATCCAATCAATTTTACTCTATGAGTATTTAACATTTAACCAATTATGATAATGAATTAGGTTGGATTATACTCGATCAATTTTTTTCTTTAAAAAAATTAGAAACATGTGAACTTTTTATTGAATTCTAAATAATAAGAAAATCTTAAAATCTAAATTTGAAAAGAAACGCTTAAATTTATCAGATGGTATCAGATGGTCATGGGCTAATAACAGCAAATGTTGTTCTTGGGATGGTATCAGATGCGATGCCAATTCCGGTGATATAGCGGCCTCCATGGCCAGCTAAACTCCAAAAGTCCTATTTTTATGCTTCAAAACCTTCGTGTTCTTGACCTTTCAGGAAATCATTTCAGTGATGAAATCCCATCTTCACTTGGAAACCTTTCTAATCTCAGCACTCTCCACCTTTCATTTCTTGGTAGTTTGAACCAGTTGGTCAGCTTATCTGTTGGAAGCAACAAGTTTAGTGGTAATTTTCCCTTTATAACAAATCTAACAAATCTGTCATACTTATTTATCTCCAATAATCAGTTAGCAGGCATGCTTCCTCCAAATATTAGTAGCTCACTTCCCAAATTGGAGTTCTTTGACGCATCTCACAATGCTTTCACTGGAACTCTTCCTTCTTCTCTCTTCACCATTCCTTCTTTGACTGATATTGGTCTGGCATGTAACCAACTCAATGACACTCTTGAGTTTGGTAATATATCTTCAACATCTAAGCTAGAATGGTTAAGCCTTGGCAATAACAATTTCATAGGCCCAATCCCCAAATCAATTTCCAAATTAGTAAACCTTAAGTTGCTTGACCTTTCCCATTACAACACCCAAGGCTCAGTTGATTTCAGCATCTTCTCGCATCTCAAGTTGCTCCAAGATCTTCGCCTATCCCATTTGAACACTACGTTTGACTTGAATGGAATCTTGTCATTTTTCAAGTCATTGGATACATTGAATCTCTCAGGCAATCATGTTTTATCCACAAACAAGAGTTCAGTTTCAGATCCTCCATTGTTAAGAACTTTTATATTATCAGGTTGCGGTCTCACCGAGTTCCCAAAGATCCTAAGAACCCAACTACGAATGGAGTTTTTAGATATTTCCAACAACAAAATCATTGGTGAAGTGCCTGCCTTGTTGTGGACGCTCCCATATCTAGAGTACGTGAACCTTTCCAACAACACTTTCACCAGTTTAAAAAGATCAACTAAACCAGGAGTATGCCCTGTTGGACGAAAATCTATGAAGTACTTGTTTGGCGCCAACAATAATTTCACAGGAAATATACCATCTTTCATATGTGCATTGGGCTCTCTAACCATTCTGGATTTATCTAACAACAAATTCAATGGTTCAATCCCTGGTTGTTTGGGAAATTTCAATAGTACTCTTGAAGGTCTAAATCTTTGAAAGAATCGTCTTAGTGGAGGTCTTCCAGAGAATATATCTGCAAGTGTAAAGTCGCTTGACATTGGTCATAACCAACTAGTGGGAAAGCTTCCAAGATCTTTGGGCCGTATCTCTTTCCTTGAAGTTCTTAATGTGGAAAGCAACCGAATCAACGATATGTTTCCTTTTTGGTTGAGTTCTCTGCAAGAGCTACAAGTTCTTGTCCTTCGTTCCAATGCGTTCCATGGACCGATACATGAAACCGGATTTTCTAAGTTGTGAATCATCGATATATCCAGTAACCAGTTCGATGGAACTTTGCCATCAGATTGCTTTGTAAATTGGACTGCAATGTGCTCACTCGGAAAATAGGAAAATCAGTCTAACGAAGTGATACAAGATCGGAATCACACCGACTTTAATCATTTGATGATCAAGAGGATTCCAAGCCTTGTTACGCGAAAGGGGTGAAAAGAGATAGAGATGAAAGTGGATGGAGATTGACTCACTCAATCAATGAACAAACAAGTTAAATGAATCACTCAAATAACTCACTTGCAGACTCAATAGGACTTAGAGAATCACTCGCTAAGAACTAATGAAAACAACACAAGAATTCGCAACTTGTGAAAGAGAAGAAAACAGTTTCTTGTTACTTTTAAATCGATCAAAGGTATCTACAAATGTACAAAGAGGCCAGTTTATATAATGCTCGACCTTAGAAAAACACAAACGGTCATAAAAAACTTAAGGAAACTAATTAACTCGAAAATAATCAGCAAGATCAAAGGAGAAAAGCTCTAAGAGATAATATAGCTGTTAGGCTTAAATGCGCTCAAATTAAGGTATGTTCAAGATCCTTTAACCTGGACAGCTTTGGGAGGTATGAATGATGTCTTGGAATTCTCTTGTTGGTGTGGAAGGTCTTCAAGTCGCACCTTACATATAGAAAGAGTCGTTGGCCCATAAATGCTCTTTGTGGTGCCGAATAAGGAAACTGCGATCTCCAAATGATCAAGTGGGAGTGGGAGCAGCTAAAGACGTGTGGGAGAGACTCTAGGTGAATTAGAAACTCTCCAGGTTCCCATATATAGCTTTGGGACGCTTCCAACCAAGGTAAGAGACAGCTCTCCTTAAATGGCTTCGAATAAGGAAATTTGTTATACTTGTGGATCCACCTGATCCTCGCGGTGCTTATGTATGTAAGGACGTCTTCTAAAGACTCTAAATGATTTAGAGTGTCTCCTGGTCGCCACATGTGGTTCTCCAAATATCCATTTAATGAAAGATCCAATTTAGGTAGCCAATAACCGAAGAGAAAGCTTAAATACTCATCTCCTAAACCAACTCTAATTGGGGCTGATTTCTCCTGTTCATTCTCTTTAAAATAGGTGATTTTCAAGTAATTCTTCAAGCGGAGCTCCTTTGCTCGAGTGGTTTGAGTGTTGGAACATGCTCCTCTTCGTTTCTCGTCTTCGGGTAGGCATGCTTCGTCATCGGGTGGCTTGGCCTGGAGTTTCATGATTCTTCCTGAATCATTTATCTTCTTAGGATTGATGATTTGTTGATATAAAATCAATCCTAGGCCTTGTGCTTGATCAGAACTTCGGTTGGGCAAGAATCCTTCATGTTGGTTCCTTGTGGGGCTTAAACCGGCTGGTTTGGTTTGCTCTAGGTCTCGCATGGTTCTGATGTCCTCATCACGAAGGGTACATGGGTACAAGCTATTACAGTGTTTCAATGGTTTTGATGAATAAAGGCATAGCAATGGAGCTGGTACGTATTCTAAAAATCTACACAGCAATCGACTTTTCAAGAAACAAATTTGAAGGAGAGATTCCAAGGTCCATTGGTTTATTGAAAGAGCTTCATGTGCTCAACTTGTCAGACAATGCTTTCACTGATTCCATCAACAATGGCAAACCTAAGAGAGCTTGAATCACTTGATGTTTCTCAAAACAATCTTTCAGGAGAAATTCCACCAGAGCTTGCCTACATGAACTTCTCTCATAACCAGCTTGTAGGTCTCTTGCTAGGGGGCACTCAGTTTAAAACGCAGCATTGCTCTGCTTTCGAGGACAATCTGGGACTTTATGGCCCTTCATTTGACGAAGTTTGTATAGATGCTACAAATTCGCACAAATCTGTAACGCCAGAGCCCGAGGAAGATGAAGAAGAAGTGATAAGTTGGATAGCAGCTGCAATTGGATTCATACCTGGTATATCTTTTGGATTGATGATGGGATACATATTAGTTTGCTACAAACCAGAGTGGTTCATGAAACCTTATGGCCGAAACTAATGCAGGGTCTATTTGTACCTAGCATTTTCATTCAAATGGTTCATTCAAATAGTTCATTTCAATTATCCATTTGAACGTTGTTTGTTTTCATTTTAGGTTGTTCATTTGGATGATCCATCTAAAGAAACTTTTGTTTGTTGCTTAATTTTTGTAAATTTTCAACTCCATCTCAATGCTTTTAATAAAAAAAATGACTAAAATGCCCATGATTTAGTTTCATTATATTAAAATCTTAATCATATTTTTAAAGTACAATATTTAGAACCGCAAAAAATAATAATATTATAATAAATGGAATAAGCATAAAATCAATATTTTCAAAATTTCTAAAATGAGATTTCCCGCAAAAAAACGTATAATCGCAAAATTAATTAGTTTTCGGCCAAAACCGTGAAATCATAATTTCGACAGAAATTCACAATTGACGATTTTCTGCCAAAACCGTGAAATCGTAATTTCGACACAAAATCGCAAAATGGCGTTTTCCGGCCAAAATCGTGAAATCACACTTTTGAAAATCTTAAAATCTTGGTTTCCCGCCAAAACCGTGAAATCGCAATTTCGGCGGGAAATCGAAAATGATGTTTCCCGCCAAAACCATGAAATCGTAATTTCGACAGAAAATTGCAAAATGTTGTTTTCCCGCCAAAACCATGAAATCGTAATTTCTACAGAAAATCTCAAAATGATTTTTTCCGCCAAATCCATGAAATCGCAATTTTGGCGGGAAATCTCAAAATGAAGTTTTCCGTCAAAACCGTGAAATTGCAATTTTGGCGAAAAATCGCAAAATAATGTTTTCCCGCCCAAAACCGTGAAACCGTAATTTTTGCGAAAGACCGCAAAATGTCGTTTTCCCGCCAAAACCATGAAATCGCAATTTTGGCGATAGATCGCAAAATGACATTTTCCGCCAAAACCGTAAAACCGTAATTTTGTAAAATCTGAAAACTGCAATTTCGGGAAAATCGTAAAATGATATTTTCCCACCAAAACCGGGACACTGTAATTTTGGCAAAAAATCGCAAAATGATGTTTTCCCACCAAAACTGTGACACCGCAATTTCGGCGGAAAATCGCAAAATGTTGTTTTCCTGCCAAAACCGTAAAACCGTAATTTCGCCGGAAAATCGCAAAATGATGTTTTCCCGCCAAAACCGTGACACCATAATTTTGGCAGAAAATCGCAAAATGTTGTTTTCCCACCAAAACTGTGAAACCGTAATTTTGCCGGAAAATCTCAAAATGATGTTTTCCCGCTAAAACCGTGGCACCATAATTTTGGCGGAAAATCGCAACATGACGTTTTCCCGCCAAAACTGTGAAACCGCAATTTTGGCCAAAATTGCAAAATGACGTTTTTCCGTTAAAACCGTGAAACCGTAATTTTTCTGAAAAATCGCAAAATAATGTTTTCCCGCCAAAACCGTGACACCGTAATTTCGACAGAACATCGGAAAATGATATTTTCCCGCTAAAACCATGAAACCGCAATTTTGGCCAAAATCGCAAAATGACATTTTCCCGCCTAAACCGTGAAACCGTAATTTTGTCAAAAATTCACAAAATGATGTTTTCTCGCCAAAACCGTGAGACTGTAATTTCGGCAAAAATTTGCAAAAAATTGTTTTTCCGTCAAAACCGTGAAATCGCAATTTTGGCGGAAAATAACAAAATGACGTTTTCCCGTCAAAATTACTATTTTATACTATACATTATTATTGATTCAGATATACTTTAAAACAAATTAAATTACAAAGAAAATAAATTTAGCTAAGTGTATATTTGTCATTTGTCATTTGTCATTTTTGGATGAATCATCTCCATCCAAATGACTTTGAAAATTTTGCTTAGAATTCAAAACTCATTCAGATGATCTATCATCTGAATTATCAATTTTTTGCACTAAACAAACATCAATTCTCATCTCCATCCAGATGGACCATCTGAATGAAGAAACAAACATGGCCAAAGAGAAATCACTTGTGAGATATCTTGTGGAGAATGGGCTTGCGAGAACAAAATATTATTGGGCTTTGTATGTGTTGTTAAAGCCCATGACGACGAAGTTATTAAAAGAAGTAAGAAACTCTGGACCATTTTTTTGCTTTCTCTTAATTTCTCCTTGGAACTTTTTTTAGGCAGAAA
>VBRH01001892.1:32037-45374 GCA_014578085.1 Cardamine resedifolia
GTCTGTGTACTTGCAGTATTTATTTTGGATTAAAATCTGAGCCTATCAAGTTTTTGGCGCCGTTGCCGGGGACTCTTTTGAGTTTCCAATAGATTTAAGTAGAGAATTTAGACTAAGTTTTTATTTTCATTTTACTAATTTCGTTCTTTCTTTGCGTCTGTTATGTTTCAGGTGTATGCTTAATCGTGTCACCAGCTTTTTGTCTGGTGTGTTTCAGGTGTATGCATAATCGCATTACCAGAAGCAATAAGGACAAACAGCTTTAGATTCTACCGAATCAAGAGTTTGCTAAGTTAGAGCGAACGAGAAGAAAAGCACAGAAGTTATCAGCAGTCATGGTTAATCCTATGATTTTACGTCCGGATGAAGCTGGTGTACTTAGAGACCAAGAGGGTCATGTGTGCAACGAGCAGGGTCAGAGACTAGATGCAGATGGAAATCCCACAGTGCCGGTCGCTGCAATTGGCACAGGAAACAATCGGGAAAACGCACAGGCTCGTATTCAGAAGCAAGCTGCAGTTCAAGCGCAAGTTGCGAGAGAACGGACTCTCGGGGATTACAACATGCCTGATGAGTTCTATGCGAACATGTCTGCAATCAGACTCCCTACCTTCCAGAGGGCTGATTTTGAGCTGAAACCATCCTATTACACTTTGGTTGGTCAGCATCCCTTCCATGGATTGGCTCATGAGCATCCCATGGATCATATCGAGAGGTTCGAGGACTTGGTGACCAGCATGAAGCACAACGGAGTCATCTATGACTACTTATTCTGCAAGCTTTTCCTACATTCTCTAGGCGGTGAAGCAGCCTACTGGTTGAAGCAATTACCAACGGGGTGTCTCACCAATTGGGATGAAACCAAGAAGGCTTTTCTGAAGAACTTCTATGATGATGCACGGTAAGAGGATCTAAGGAATAATATTTCTCAGTTCACTCAGAGACCAACTGAGGCATTCAAGGCTGCTTGGGTGCGATTCAGAGCTAATCAGAGAGACTGTCCGCACCATGGGTTCTAAGAGGTTCAATTGTTGGGTATCTTTTTCAGAGGTATTGATTGGAGGTATCAAATGACTCTAGACGCTGCGAGCAATGGTAACTTAAACACTAGATCACCGGAAGAAGCTTCAGTACTAATTGAGAATTTGGCGTCTAGCAATAGCACCAAGAACGCGGACTATGCGAGACAAAAGCTTGCTGGAGGCATTGATGGGAAACAAATTGCTGAGTTGAAGAATAAGCTGAATTCAGTTCATAACATTTTGGTGAACAAGAAGTTAGTTCAGTTTGCTGCAGAGATTGAAACCATTGAGCCAGAGGAAGAGTTCGAAGAGGATGTTAACTACAATGGTGGAGCTGGTTTTCAGGGTCAGAGGTATGGAAATCAACAGAACAAAAGGGGCTACAATGGGACTGGTCAGAGGAGTACCTTCACAGGTAATCAAAACTCTTATGCTCATGTTTCTAAGACGCAGTACCAGCAGTCTCAATACCAAAACAACAACTCATTCAGTAGGAATTACGGATCGTCCTCTTATCAGACACCTCCCGCAAAAACTGAGCAAAGTAAGCTTGAATCAATGTTTGAGCAGCTATTAGAAGGTCAACAGAAGATCACAGTGGACTTTAATGGTAAGATGGACGCTCGATACACTGATTTGAACGGGAAATTTGAAGCATTGACCACCCATGTCAAGAAGCTAGACACTCAGGTTGCGCAGACTGCTGGATCTGTAAAGAGACAAGACAGAGTTCTTCCAGGAAGAATCGACACTAATTCGAAGTATCAGTGCAATGCCGTCATGCTGAGAAGTGGTAAGAAGCTAATTACTGTGCTGCAAAAGGGTTTAACCATTGATGAGCTCGTGGACTTGGAGGAAATCGAAGCAGACATTGCTGCAGAGGTGCCTGTGTCAATCGACACAACAAGTAAAAATGCGACCAAGGCATTAAACGTGCCCGTGTCGATCCATACACCTTTGGTGTCGATCGACACACCGTTGGCAACGACCAACACTCCTCATGCATCGATCGATAGCACTACAAAGGCCAGAGATCAGACTAGCTGTGTCGATCGACATACGCCTTGTGTCGATCTACACAACCTACCATCAGACATGCCACTTTCGCGGAAGCCACCGGTTTATGAGGAACGAGTCTACAAGCCTAAGGTTCCGTTCCCTAAAAATTCTAGGAAGTCTAAACAAGCGATGTACGAAGCTAAGTGCAAGGCTATGATGGACAAGCTCATGATTGAAATTCCTTTGATTGATGTCATCAAGACCACTCCTATGATAAAGAGGTGCTTGAAGAAGATGCTTACGCAGGACATGAGAGACGAGGACAGCGTGATGATGATCTCTGAGGTTTGCAGTGCTGCTATTCAGAATAGGATACCAGAGAAGCTTAAAGACCCATGTAGCTTTGTTTTGGACTGTTCCATCTTCCGCGATAGGTTTAAAGGTTCGCTATGTGATATGGGACCGAGTGTTAGTCTAATGCCGTATTCAGTTGCTGTGGGACTTGGGATGACTGATTTTACGCCTAATAAAATTTCTTTAATTCTAGCTGATAAGAGCATCAGGATTCCAGAATGTCTTTTAGAGGATGTGCCGGTGAGCATAGGTGACTGCATGATTCCTACGAATTTCGTAGTTCTGCGATATAGCGTAGAGCCTAAGGATCCTCTTATCCTGGGAAGAACTTTCTTACCTACAGCTGGTGCTCTCATTGATGTTAGGCATGGGAAGATAGCTTTGAATGTGGGTGACTTGGTGATGAATTTCGATATGGACAAGCTGGTTAAGCGACCCACCATCGACGGTCAGACCTATTATGCCGATACTCTCAGTAATCTAGCAGAGGAAGTCTTTCAGGAGATGCATCCAACAGATCATTTAGAGAAAGCATTGATCAGTTCTGTGAAAGAGATGAAGCATCTAGATGAAATTGCTGCTGGGTATGTCAAAATGCTGGATTCAAGTGAGCACGTGACGCACTTAGTCACGCAGGAAGAACTCGTCGGTACCTCACATAAAGCCGCGAAAACGGGTGATTGGAGAGAGGATAAGGTGCCTAAAGTAGAGCTTAAATAGCTCCCTGCCGGGCTAAGGTACGAATTTCTTGGACCTAATTCCACTTATCCTGTCATTGTGAATGCTTCTTTGAACAATGCAGAGCTCACCCTATTACTAAGTAAGCTGCGCATGTACCGCAAAGCTCTTGGCTATTCTCTTGATGACATTTCAGGTATCTCTCCGGACTTGTGCATGCATATGATCCATCTCGAAGATGAGACGAAATCGTCAATTGAGCATCAGAGGCAGCTTAATCCGAATATGAAGGAGGTAGTTAAGAAGGAGATTCTGAAACTCCTAGAAGCTAGGATCATCTATCCTATCTCAGACAGTAACTGGGTCAGCCCAATGCATATGGTTCCTAAGAAAGGAGGAGTCATAGTGGTGAAGAATGAGAAGGATGAGCTGATTCCTACACGGACTGTGACTGGACACAGGATGTGTATTGACTACATGAAACTGAATGCTGCGACAAGGAAAAACCACTTCCCGCTACCATTCATTGATCAGATGCTTGAGAGGTTGACTTCACATCCTTATTATTGCTTCCTTGATGGATACTCAGGTTTCTTTCAGATTCCTATACATCCAGAAGATCAGGAAAAAACCACATTTACATATCCCTATGGTACATTTGCATACCGCATAATGCCATTTGGATTTTGTAATACTCCTGCTACTTTCCAGAGGTGTATGATGTCCATATTCACATATATGATTGAGGACTACATAGAGGTATTCATGGATGATTTTTCAGTTTATGGTCCATCTTATCATAAGTGTTTGGACAATCTGTGCAAGGTGCTTGCTAGATTTGAAGAGAAGCACTAGGTCCTTAATTGGGAGAAGTGCCATTTTATGGTCCGAGATGACATTGTTCTTGGGCACAGAGTTTCAAAGGATGAAATTGAGGTTGACAGGGCAAAGATAGAGGTTATGACCAGCTTATAGGCGCCTGATTCTGTCAAGGCTGTGAGGAGTTTTCTGGGACATACTGGTTTCTACAAGAGGTTCATCAAAGACATCAGCAAAATTGCTAGACCTTTGACTACTTTGTTATGCAAGGATGTGAAGTTTGAGTTCAATGCTGAATGCCAAATAGCCTTTGAGCAAATTAAGCAAGCATTGGTGAATGCTCCTATTGTGTAATCACCAGACTGGGATTTACCTTTCGAGGTGATGTGTGATGCCAGTGATTTTGCAGTTGGAGCTGTTCTGGGCCAGAAGAAGGATAAGAAGCTTCATGTCATCTATTATGCTAGCAGGACATTGGATGATGCGCAGAGGAATTATGCAACTACTGAGAAGCGGTTGTTAGCTGTGGTATTTGCTTTTGAGAAGTTTCGCCAGTACTTGGTTGGCTCTAAAGTGATAGTGCATACAGATCATTCAGCCCTGAAGTACTTGATGCAGAAGAAAGATGCAAAACCAAGGTTGCTGGGATGGATTTTGTTGCTCCAGGAGTTTGACATTGAGGTCCGAGATAAGAAAGGAGTTGAGAATGGAGTTGCAGATCATCTCTCCCAGATCAGAGCTGAAGACGATGTTCCAATTCAAGATTTCCTACCTGAGGAGAATGTTTATATGATTGAAACTCGATTAGAATCAGACTTGGGTGAAAATCAAGAAAATTTACGAGCAGCAACATTAGTGTCAATCGACACAGCCCTTGTGTCGATCGACACGGGCAGTGAAATCTTGGATTTGACAAAATCAAGCTGTGACGATCGACACAACACCTTGTGGCGATCGACACGAGGACCCTGCAGACACATCATCTTTAACGGGTCTAATCAGAGATTACTTAATGTACTTATACGCTGTGACTATATCCGATCGACTGTGGTACGCTGATATTGTCAATTACCTTGCTGCAGAGGTCAACCCAGACCAATTCACAGGCTACGCTAAGAAGAAGTTTCTAAGAGATATCAGACGGTTCTACTGGGATGAACCGTACTTGTACAAGCATTGCGCGGATGGGATATACCAGAGATGTATTGCAGAGAGTAAAGTCCCAGATGTGTTATTTCATTGTCATGGTTCTGAATATGCTAGACATTTTACGACTTTCAAGACTGTGTCTAAGGTGCTGCAAGCTGGTTTCTGGTGGCCTACTATGTTCAGCGATGCTCATGCATTTATAGCCAAGTGCGATGCGTGTCAGAGGCGAGGCAAAATAAGCAAGAGACACGAGCTGCCGCAAAACTTCATCCTGGAGGTTGAGGTATTTGATTGCTGGGGCATTGATTTTATGGGACCTTTCCCTTCATCTTATGGGAATATGTATATATTGGTTGTTGTGGACTATGTCTCTAAGTGGGTAGAAGCTATAGCTAGTCCGAACAATGATGCTTATGTGGTTCTTAAGCTCTTTAAGACCATAATTTTCCCTAGATTTGGAGTGCCTCGGATTGTGATAAGTGATGGTGGTTCTCACTTTATCAACAAGGTCTTTGAGAAGCTACTGAAGAAGCATGGTGTTCATCATTGTGTGGCTACTCCATATCACCCTCAGACAAGTGGACAGGTAGAGGTCTCTAACAGACAAATCAAAGAAATCTTGGAAAAGACAGTGGGAAAGACTAGAAAGGATTGGGCCGCTAAGTTTGATGATGCACTATGGGCATACAGGACTGCGTTCAAAACGCCATAGGGGACTACACCGTTTCATCTCCTATACGGAAAAGCTTGTCACCTTCCGGGAGTTGGAACACAAAGCAACATGGGCAGTAAAGATGATGAATTTTGACATCAAGTCTGCTGCAGAGAAGCGATTGGTTCAGCTGAACGAACTGGATGAAATCAGACATCACGCTTATGAAAACTCCAAGTTATACAAGGAGAGAACAAAGGCGTATCATGATAAGAAGATCATCTCCAGGAACTTCGAACCGAATGACCAGGTACTTTTGTATAACTCTCGTTTACAGTTGTTTCTTGGAAAATTATGTTCTCGTTGGTCAGATCCCTTCACAGTCAAGGAGGTTCGACCTTACGGTGCTATAGTGCTGACAAATGCCGAAGGCGAAGAGTTCACAGTAAATGGACAAAGAGTTAAGCACTACTGGGCGACAACTGAAATGCCATCAGGACACATTGTGTCTCTAACTGATGCATCCCTGCCTAACCGCAGTTCAATCAAGCTCGTGACATAAAACAAGCGCTTGGTGGGAGGCAACCCACCGGTAAGTCTGTACATTTTTATTTTTATTTTGTTTCTTTTATTTTTCATATTTTAGGTTTTAAGGGGGAGAGAAAACCAAGCATGTTATCGATCGACATAGCCCTTGTGTTGATTGACACGGTTCGGCAGCTACGCGAAAAAGAAAAAAAAATTGTGTTGTGTCGATCGACACAACCCCTGTGTCGATCGACACGGCCTGCCCAGGTACGCTTATAACTCTTTCTTCTTCGCGATTTATTTTCCCCATCTCATTCTCTCCGCCGCAAGTCACGAAAATAATCCCCAATCTCTCAAAAATCTTTGATTTTTAACCAATTTGATCGATTCAAATATCTAAATTCATTAGATTTTCGTGCTCTATCCATATCTACTATCCATTCTTTCCGAATCAAAGGTTTGTTCTTCAAATCCCCAGTTTTAAATTCGAGCCTTAGAACTTTGATCTTCGAATTTTGCATGTTGTGGCTCGATTTAATTGTTGAATCACGTTTATTTGGGTTGATTGAACATATATTTGCCTTGGGAATGAGCTATTTCAGCCTTGTTTGTGTGATTTCACAAAAATTGGATTTCGGTTGCGGTAGAACTTGAAATTCACTATCTGGCTTGAAATTGGAATAAAGTTATCTTGGATTGATGATGATTTTGATATTGTGGGATGTTGTTGGTACTAATTAGTGCAAAATTGGGTTGATTTGAGATTTTTGCTGAATTTGCTAATTCTCGGGATTGTGCGTTTTGTGTGGTTTTGAATGCAGATGTCTCAGCAGCAACCACGGAAATCGAGGAAATAGCAAGGCGAGACTTCGAGCTCTAACCCGCCTCCTCCAGCCGCTGCTTCAGCTCCTCCTCCAGTTCAGCACGATAGATTACAGGTTAGGCCACCGTGGCTTAAGACAGAGCATCTCAAGATTAGGATGCGGCAAGTCTGGGAGGATGATCCTAGGACATAGACAGAGAGACCTGAGTACTGCAACAGGCCAATTTCTGACAGCTGGGACAAGTACGACACGCTATTATACTAGGGTGTATGAGTCCACGGAAAGGAAGTAGACGGAGGTAACTCGTGCCGTTCTCTCCTCCGAATGGCACGATGTCCAGACATTTTGGTCGTACATCGGTACTGGGGTGTATGAGTCCACGGAAAGGAAGTAGACAGAGGTAAGACATCCGGTCCTGAGGTATGTCTTACGCTCTTTGGGGAATAATATTCTCTGTAAGTCTGAGCCGAGCAAAATGCAGAAGAGCGAGCTGATACTTCTATACCACGACATTGGTCATATTTTTCCTGAGACAGTGTGGGAGTTGGGAGAGCCGAGTGATGATCTGAACATGGGCGTAGTTTTTGCGAACCATGTATTCACGCTGAAGACGAAGACATTTGCTTACAAGAAGTTTGAGACTGTAGGGAGCCTTTTGACACTGGAGTGATCACCGACATGGACAGCGTCAACACTGACCGGTTGACCATGGATCAGGAGCATATGAAGAACGCCACTTGGATGAAACCCATTTTCAACTGGATACACACCGATTCAAAGAGCCGTGACTGGATTATCCGGCTACCACTTCTAGAGCTTACAGCTATTACTGAGGATGTGCAGTGTTTAATCTTCCAGCCCAATCCTAGCCTTCTGAGTGCCATTCCGAGACGTAGGCTGCGCGCATGAGCTTCTTCTAGAGCTCCACCATCTGCTGCAGAGGATGCTATGGTAGATGACCTTGCTGGAGGTCCGTCACCTAGCTTCGATTTTCCAGAGCCACCAGCGGCTTATGATGAGGATGGTCCTGCTTTCAGGAGATACATGGTGAGTACCATGCGACAGATGTGGAGGATGCTGGCTACTGCTGTGACATGTTCTCGACCACTTACTCAGTCTTGGAGACATCGTCGTTCGCCCACACCTGATCCCCATGCTACTGTTGCGGATTCTGAGGACGATGGCTCAGGTTCATTTTGATAGTCTCCGCTACCTCGCTTGTGTTGTGTTCTTATTTAGCTAACATGTTGCGGGTTGTGTGTTAACACGAGCTAACACCTGAATGCAAAAAATTTTGGTCTCCGAAAAGGGTCTGTGTCGATCGACACACTCCTTGTGTCGATCGACACAGGCACATCAGTAAGGTAAAAATCACATTTTCCATCCTATTCAAAGTTCTTTCTATTTTTTAACCAAACTCATGCTTAATTAACACTGGGAACAGTGTTATTCAAGTCTGGGGGAGGTGGTTACTGACATTAGTTTTTGTTTTCTTAGAGTCAGTCGAGTCTGTTTTATTGAGTCAAAACTTAGTTTAAAAACTATGATTTTTCGAGGATACCACCACATTTACAGGAACTTAAGTTACCACTGAATTCAAACTTGTCTGACATCCGAGACTAATGGAAAAACCAAAGACTGACCAGCTGACTAGAGACATCCATATTTCTAGCAGAAATCCACTACGACCAGAGCTAAGTTTCTGTTTTTTCTTTTTACCTCATCGATGTGATTGATGTTCATAGAGCTTGACTCCACGTTCGTACTTGACAAACGAGAACCTGTGTCTAAAGAAACGGTACTCCTCTCCCTTAATCTAAAAAATATATATATAGCAGAAAAGATGAGATGATTCTCTTTTGAGTAAAGTGGTAGAAAAATTTCCGGTGACCTTATTATTTTACTTTGAAAGGGATGATCACACAAAGGTTGGAAGTGAGGTTAGGAAAATATCCGTGATACCATTATTCGCCTACACCTTTGATCTAAAAAAAAAGGAATTAGAAAAGAATAAGTCTGGGGGAGAGAAAGAGTACCAAACTTTGCATGGTTTATTTGTCATGGTATTGTACGGGAATGAGTCTAGAAGGTCTTTGGCATTAAGATCAGAGATGAGACCCAGCGATGAAGGGTTTTGTGGACTATGATGTGAGATTTTGGTTTGAATCTGGAGAGCTGCGAATGTCTACGGTGAAGTACATGGTGGTCTGGATACGGTCAGGTGAGAATTTCTAGTGGCTTTACGATGGTGAATGTGAGTGTGGTGCTCTTATGACGAAATGAGTTTCTATGTTTTCAAACTTCTTCCTCTTGTTTTGGTTTTCTGTTTTGCTTGAGGGTAAGCAAAGGCTAAATCTAGGGGAGTTGATATATCATGGTTTTTACCGGTTTTAAGCCATGATATAAGTATGCAATCGAGTCTTTTATATGTCTTACGAATCTTTTTAGAGTCTTTTACAGGTTTACACACGTACGGGATCTTTTGGACGATTTGGAGCGCTTCTGAGCTTTTGTAGCTGAGAAGATGAAGTTTGGCGTCCATGACCGTGTGTGTCGATCGACACAATCCCTGTGTCGATCGACACGGACAATCATGTTTGGAAGTCTGTTCGAGAACTGCATGTGTCGATCGACACAACACTTGGTGTCGATCGACACATCACTTGGTGTCGATCGACACGGGCTAACATCACACGAAGAAAACAAGTTTTAAAAAATTGCAAAGTGGCCAAGAAGTCTCTGAAATTTACATAAGACCCCAGATCGTGTTAAACATTATAAATAGGGTTTTGAGTTTTATTTTTAGAGGATCTTGTTCTTTGTTTTACCTTGAAGAAGTTTAGAGAGTTTTGGAGCTTTAAAGCTGATTTGATTTCCTTGTACTCCTTTGAGAGAAGATTTCGAACCCCTGTTTTGTTATCTCTTTGATTTATATAATATCTATTTTATTCATGTCTTTGATTTCAATTGATATATGTGAGTAGATCTCTAGTTAGGTTTAGGGTTTTCATAAAGTTTCATGGAATGATTGATTGATCTGGTTGGTTGGAATTCATATCTTGCTAGTTCTTCATCTAGGTTATTCTTACTGCTAGGTCTAGATTGATCACCTGGAATCTAGATCATAGGTTGTTAAATTGACACGACGGTGTAATTTAGAATCTGATTAAACCTAAGGTGAGCAAATTAACTATTCGCAAAGAGATTTGTTTTAGATAATTTGTGAACATATCGAACTTGTGTTTAATGCTTGTTTAGGCTTTTAGAGTAACCAAATTAGCTATTCGCAAAGAGATTTGGTTTAGATAATTTGTGAACATATCGAACTTGTGTTTAACAAATTAGCTATTCGCAAAGAGATTTGGTTTAGATAATTTGTGATCATATCAAACTTGTGATTAATGAAAGTATTTATTTAGATAATTTGTGAATATATCGAACTTGTGATTAATGCTTGTTAAGGCTTTTAGATTCACAAAGAGATTTAGTTTATATGGTGTTAGACAGAGTTAATTCTCGCAACAACAGTTGGTTAATTATATCGTAGTGATTTGAGTTCTAGAACTGATTCGTAATTTGATTTCGACTAACCAGAAAAGAATCTGGTGTTTGCTTAGCACGAATACAAACGTCACAAAACTTTGAATCAAAACAATAACTACTACTAGAAAAAGGAAGTTTCAACATCTCCATTGTCTTAGAAGCTGAGTGACCTAAACGACGATGCCACATGTCCTCGGGTTGTGCGTCCAAGAGTTATGTCACCGCTGCAGCCGCTACTCCTCTACAAAAATAGATACCATTCATTTGTTCACCTGCTCCTATCAGCATTTGTGTGATGCGGTCCTAGACAGTACAAAGCTTGTCATAAATCTGAAATATACAACCCCTATCCTTTGTCAGGGGAGAAACGGAGATAAGATGACATTGTAATCCATCAATGAATAACACATTTGATAACTAGAGATGTGATCCTAGACTAACTTTCCCATGTTTATGAGCCATAGTAAACTGTCCATCTGGTAATTTGATAAATACCGGAGCCATATCGCAAATGTCCGTAAGAAAATCAATACTACCAGTCGTATGATTCGAAGCACCTGTATCAATGATCCAAGACTCGAGAAAATACTTACCGGAGAGGCGAGTTCCTGTAGTGGACTGGCGCTCATTGAGCATATGAACCAACGTCTTCCATTGTTGATCATTCAATCCCACAAACCCAACACGATCTGCCTCGCTAATAACAGAATTTGCTGAGAAAATTTGTGTCGAAGAAGTACTTGGCGTAGAAGTCATCACATGATTCACTTGGTTTGGCCAAGAAGACAAAGAACCCAAAGCTTGAGCTCCTCGTTTATCACCCATAGACATGTTCAAAACTCCCTGTTGTATATTAGAAGACTTCAAACGCGGCCTATCTCCCCACCACCAAGGATATCCAATTTTTCGAAAACAATTTTCTGCAAGGTGCCATGTTCTACCACAACTCGAACACAATGCTGAAGGATCCCGTAACTCTTTCTGTTGGCGAGGACGAGATGAAGTCTGAACTGCAAAACTCACACCTTCGTTATGTTCTTCCATCATACGAGTTGCCCTTTTTGACTCTTCATCTTGAGAAACAACTTGATAAGCCTCATCCAACGAAGGAAGCGGATCTCGTGATAACAGCGATGACTTCACTTCCCCAAATAAACTCTCGTCAAGCCCCATTAAAAATTGATGAAGCTTGTCTTCTTCGCGTTCTTTCGCGATTTCTTCAGCCGTCTTAGCTCTTTGAAAATCCGCAAGACTAGTCCACAACTTTGTAAGTTTGCCATAATAAGCCTCTACCACCGATCCCTTTTGATGAAAATTAGCTAGCTCTGTTTTGAGCCGTTGAACCCTTTGTCCATTCTTCACCGAGAAACACTTTTGTATATGCGTCCATAAGTCATGAGCAATCTCATGATGTGACAGTGAGCTACTCAAATCAGGGGCCACAGTAAGCTTGATCCAAGACACCACCATCGCATTATTTGCCCACCAATCTTCTAGATCTTCAGAGTTCTCCTCTGGTTTCGGAATATAACCATCAACGAATCCAAATTTCTTTCTTGCGCGAAGTGCTAAACGCAAATTCATAGCCCACTCATCATAATTAGGGCCACGAAGTTGAGGTTGCGAGATAACCGAGCCTGGATTATCACCCGATGAAAGATCATACGGATCAATCCTTCGTCGTGTCATCTCAGAACTTTTCCATGCCCCAGCAGAAACCGTAGAACCAACCCAGAGCGTGGTGGAGTATCCTCATCAGCCATGATTTAAGAAATATAACTCGATAGAATATCAAAGTTATTCAGGTCAAAAGAAGGAAAAAATCAAATAAAACAGAAATCAAAGCTAGAAGCGATGATCAATTTAGAGGAAGCAGAGAATCGAATACCACCTAAAATCTTAGGTTATGCTCTGATACCATGTCAAGAAAACGATATTGGTATAAAAGTTTTCTTATTTATTTCGATGCTAAGGCTTTGCCTTATATAAAAGTATTTAACCTAATCTAATTACATGTATATTACCCAATGATACCAAAGTAATATACTAATTACATAATCAGTCCAGAAGTCTCTCAATATCTTTTGTCACAATTGCATACTGCACCGAATAGTGACTATTCGAAAAAAGACCTTATAGGTTTCTCGAAGAAAACTGTCTCTCTTTGTATCAACGGTTGTTCGATGCAAGCATCTTTGGGTTATATTTCTGCAACTTTGGGTTATATGCAATATGATAGCATTTCTAGATGAGGATTCAGACCGTTCGGTAGCGCGTGTAGCCACTAGCCACATGTTGGAATTTTTTCGGACTTGCTTCTTCTTGAGTGGCTGGTCGCCCTCTTCGTCTGCTAATTCAACAAAAGTTTAAGCATCAATTCTTCATCTTTCTTAGAATCAATTAAAAAATGGCCACAAAAGAATCAATTAAAAAAAATTAGAGAAACAAAGCTATTAAAACCAAGAATTTGTGGATGTGGAGATAGATATTTGTGGAGAAGGCGATGATTGTCCATGGTAAGGTTTCAATGGATTTGGTAGCTTATTAAAAAGGCTATAAATTACCAACCTTACTCATCTTGCCTTAGAAAATCCAACGATGTATTAGATGACAACGCAACAAAAATCCAATTAAAAAAACGACTATGAACTATTGTGTTCAAAACAGAGTTTTAAAAACTTGTTAGCCGTGTCTCCAAATATTTTTACATGGATAAAAATGATTTGATGTTTAAAAATTTGTACTTAATTATATCTCACAATTTTTGTC
>VBRH01001893.1:0-11190 GCA_014578085.1 Cardamine resedifolia
AAACTGCAACTGACCGATACACTGCCCGTGCCGAGACTCTACTGCCCGAAACACGGGTGTTACAGGTACCTTATGCAAAACATAGACAAAATAGTATACAAAGTGAAGATGGAACATGTATAGTAAACGAACTTGATCTAGAATGCAATATAATCCTAAATGTAATAGACAACACCCTAATGGCAA
This sequence comes from Cardamine resedifolia, assembly GCA_014578085.1. Lineage (NCBI taxonomy): Eukaryota > Viridiplantae > Streptophyta > Magnoliopsida > Brassicales > Brassicaceae > Cardamine > Cardamine resedifolia. Next base: position 187 of record VBRH01001893.1, read on the forward strand.
CGGCGCCAAATTGATAGTAAGATTTTACCGAGTTCCTACTATGATGCAATCAAGTCTCAATATGCACTATAGATATCATTGTAGCATAAAGAGTGTCAATCCAACAGGGTGATATGTTATGCAATCAAGATGCTACAGAACAATCAAGTCAAGCCAATCATGATGATGATGATAAGTAATGAACCAAAACAGAACTTAAATGCAATAAGAATAAAAACAGAGCAAGTGGAACAGAGCAAGAGGTGAAGGCTGTAAAGTAAACAACAAAAGAGAAGAATAGAGTCTTGAGAAGGTTCTTTATAGCCTACCTAGGGTGGCTAACAAAACTCATAAAGAGGTGATCCCTCGACCGTAGATTCAGAGCCTAGACAATCCACTGTCGTGACAGAGGCTATCAAGCTCAACCACCTTCAGATCTACCTCTCGGTAGTGAAGTATGACTAAACATGCATGAGGAATCAATCTACCTAAGCCAAGATGCAACCTTAAACGCCAATGTCTTAAGTAAGATATGCAAATTTCTTGAAAAAGCTAAGTCAGGCATTTCATCGAACACCTTTTGGGTGCTGAAATGCCTATGCTCTAATTCCATGTGATCAAGATGAAACTAGCATGAAGAACACTAACCCAGAAGGGATCTACAGAGATTTAAGCTTAAACACCCTAAGAGACTACATATCTACTCAAAATCTAACCCATCCTCAAGAACCCTAATTCACTACTCGGAATTCATGCTCAAGAACACAAACCCAGAAATGCAAATAAAGTTCATAATCATAGAGATAAAGATCAGATTGGATGAGATGTGAAGAAACTAAATACAGAAACTAAATAGATACAGCAAGATCTGATTACAAAGTTTAGAGATGATGAAAGGAAGAACAAAGAAAAAGCTAGATCTAAACTTTGCCAAAAAAGGACTAAAAATCTGACATAAAGGGACTTCTCAGGTTAAAATGACACAAAGGGTATTTATACCCTTTCCTAAAAACCTAATCACAAAAAGACAAAATAGCTAAGTGGTTGACGGGCTCGATCAAGAATGGGTCGAGTGCATGATTCTTCATAGTCGGCGTCTTGGAGTCTTAGCTCAAGCGGTCTAGTGAGTGAGCTCGATCGAGTGCTCCTCCTTATTCCTAGGTGGCGTCTTATAGTTCTTGGGCTCGAGCGAGTGGGGTGGTCAAGTGTACATGGCTCGACAATGCTTGATCGAGTGGGACGGTCGAGTAGCGTCCAGTGGTATAAGATCGAGTCTTGAAGGACTAGATCAAGCGCTCCTGGTCGAGTCCTCTGGTCGGGTGCCTCCTACTCAAGCGTGCTGGTTCGAGTTAAGCCTCTGAGTCAAGCATGCTGGTTCCTCCTTGTCCATATAAGCCTCCAAATACTCCTTTTTCACCTGATAAACACTCAAATGTGCAAATGCATGCAATGACAATGCAAAATACGTATATGCATGCTAAATGGACTTAAAGGCCTATAAATGGTATGAACAAGTGGAGAAACAATGCTTAAGTGACACTAAATGGATGCTAAAAACATGTAAAATATGGATATATCAACGCCACCTGTTGATGTGCACGCGGGGGCTGACATGGCAACGGTGAAATGGAAGTTATGACAAGTCCAAGAACGAGCAAGCTGACTTGGCAAAGCCGTTGAAGAAAAATGGGTTACAGAAATTTAGTGGATATTCTCTATAACCAATTAAGGTAAGGATAAACTTGAGGAGCAAGTTTATTTCTTTGTGAAGATTTGTTGAGATCATTTGGTGTAGGGTTTTGTCGTAATATATATAGTTTAGAGGAAAGCTATAAGCCGCACATCACTCTATGCTATATCGTTGAGATTATAAGCTGTGAAGTTTAAGAGTAAAGCTAAGAAGATGAGTGTTCTTAGAACTCGTCTCTGTAATTTACGTGTAAGTAGATTCGAAGAAAGAGTTAGGAATTAGGACTTGTTTTAGTCGGGTTCAATCCTTTTGGGTATGATAGGTTGTATAACATCCAAAACAAGTAGATATTTTTAAGAAAGATTACATTGTTAATAAAACAAGTTACAAGCGTTGGACTTGGTACTTTCCAAGTCAAATCTCTGTTGTGTTTTGACCTCTATACTTTCAAAATTGGTATCAAAGCAAGCATCTACTATAATATTCATTTATCTTTCAATCAGGTGAGATCTTGTGACTAGGTATGGGGAATTAACAACAGTACGTTGCGGTGAACAAACAATTGAACCTGGACGCGGAGCACTATGGGTATTGGAAGGTACAAATGGCATAATTAATACAAGGTATCGATATGGAGGCTTGGTTCGCTGTTGAAGATGGATGTACACATCCAACTACAACGTATACTGAAGGGAAGGTGATTCTAAAACCCAAGAAGTCATGGACTGCTGATGAGAAGACAAAAGCCAAATACAACGCTAAGGCACTATCTGCAATCTTTAACTCGTTGCCTATAAATTAGTTCACTAATCTCTGTTGGGTTCTCACCTCTATACTTTAACAATATAAGCCAAATTACCACTAGGCCACATATTTTTTGGAATTTTAGATTCAATTCCATTTCTTCATTCTTTAATTATTCTTAATAGAAACACCTCCCCCTTCCCAGAACCATTTTAAAGGCCACCAAGCTCTCTTGAATAAATTCAACTTGTAACGATTTATAGTTCAATTATTTTGCCTTGTTAATACGATTAACTAACTAATTAACATACATAATTTAACGAGTTCCTCTTAAACTAGAGAGTACGTCTTGTGTGGGATCTTTCTCCTACAAACCTCACTAAAGAAATCCAAGTATAAGTTTCAGTACAATCATCTCTTATCTCTCAATCTAACACAACCTGAAGCTTATCCACACATGCTTTAAACGTAAGAATAACCCCGAGTACAAGAAACTTATCTAAAACCCGAAACCCTTAAAGACAAAAGATTACCAAAAGCTCTCTAAACCAAAAAACTCTCTCTCTCTCTCCCTCTCTCTCTCTCTCTCTCTCTCTCTCTCTCTCTCTCTGTAACCTTGTATCTCTTTTGCTTCTCTCTTTTGTGATGATTAATTGTGAATCCTTGTCTCTCTTTATATAGAACTTTGAGACTGCCTATTCCAAGTAGAAAGAGAATTTGAATTTCCTTTTATCTTCTAGAAATTGTCTTATTTCCTTTTCACTTTTGGAACTTATCTTTATTGTTCCTCAAGAAAATAGGAAACCACAAAACATCTTGTGGGCTTCATCTTCTAGACTGTTCTTATAGCCCAGCATTGACCCAGCTGGTGTGATAACCCGGTTCACGACCCAAACCAATTCCCTAACCCGACGACAATTATCCACAAATCCCCAGCTTTGTTGTTTGTTCAAACTTCACTTGTTCCGACAAAGCTTGAAATCTTGTCGCCATCTTCAATGGATGCTTCCAGTAGCTTCCAACAACTACCGCCTGAGGTCCTCAATGCTTATTTTGAGTAATATAGATGTTACCTTTCATCCATGCTCTCAAAGTAAGCTACTTTGAAATATATGCTCTTTATGATTTAGACTTTACCGTATTTATCTTGAGTCTTCCTTTGTTGATTTACCTTTGAGACTTGTACCGCTACTAACTACAGTATCTTTCCTTTCCTCTGAGACATGCAATCGACAGAGCTATCTCAAAGTACATTTTTGCCAAATCAGGTGATGACCTTGAGCTTCTTGCAAAAACTTACAACCGAGTTTCCCGATAAGCCCTATGTTAGCATATCTGCAAGATTTAGCTTAGTGTATATCTTGTTGATATTGAATGAACCATCTTCAACTAGATCTCTAATGAAGTGGTACTTAGTTGCAACATGCTTTGTTCATGAAGCGTATTCTTTGCAAAATGTATATTGAATCACAATTGATTTTAAAACAATTAGAACCAATGTTTAACTCATTACACATCTTCTGTAGCAAAATTCCTTCCTTAGCTGCCTTTGTGAGTGTACCTGTTCCGGAAAAGAAGAATTATTGGGAGTTACGTCTGGAGAGGAGTTGAGTTGGATTAATTCTAGTGTCGTTTTATTTAATCGGTTTGCGAGTCTTAATTAACGGTTTAGTTTAACTCTCGGTTTAATTAAATGAACGGAATTAATTCTAAACTGACTTCTGGAGAGTTTTACAGATTTTATTTAAATCAAATAAAAATTGTCGTGTTAAAAGGAGAATCGAAAAGTTTGGGGTTGTTCCGGTTAAATCAGGAAGTTGTGATGGGTTTACTTGATAAAATCAGAAGTTGTGGGCCAAATTAAGAATTTTGGAAAGTTTAAGGACCAAATTGCAATTTAGAAAAATACACACACATATATATATATATATATATATATATATGTAAGTAATGTCTTCTTCGTTGTTCCAACGAAAAACCTAGCTGTCAAGAGGAGAAGAGAGAGAGTCGCATCTAGTCTGACGAAGTTCTTTGGTGAAGCAGTTGTAGTAGTTGATTAGTGGCTAGAAGCAGATGCAAACCACCGCTGAACCAAGGCTGAGGCAAGATCGGCTTTGGGTGGTCGAAGGATCGAGGTTCTATTTCGCACGGTGGCTGATCAGAGGTATGAGTCTCCTCTCCTGCTTTGTTGTTTTGTTGGATCGATGATGTTGAATTGATGAGTGTGTCGTGATGTGGTGGATCGCCGAGAATTCAAGAGGTTAGACGTGAGGTTGGCCATTGCATCAAGTGGTGTTGGCAGCGTTGATGGCGGGTCGGTGATGGAGGTTGTGAACGTTGTCGCCGTGGAGACCGTGATTGAATCATGACGTTCTCAGCGTGGAGTTGCAAAGAAGGTGGAGTGTTTGGTGAAGAAGATGACACAACACTGTAGAAACGAATGTTAAGCTGATTTCAATTTTTTAAATTATTTTTTTATTATTTAGGTCGCGTGGGAGTTTAAATAGGGGGTTATTCATCTCGAGAGGTTCGGAATAAATTCAGTCTTTTGTCGTAAAATTTCCCGTGCGTGTTCCAGGTGAGTGCAGTACCGTGGTCGGATAGTTTCACGGAAATCTTTCCGGTATAATTACGTGTTAGGATTTATTTCTGTGTTTTTGTGATTATCACCACTTAATTATTGTTGAATTAAATTCCGAAAAATGCTGATAATTGCTGTTAAATGTAAAATTATTTTCGGGAATTTTTCTCTAATTTTCTGTTGAATTAATTGTTGAGAATTAATTTTTTAAATCACATTTTGGTTGTTTAAAATGTCATTGATTGATTTTAATTCATTATTTTGCGGTGAATTAATTTTTATCAAGTTGCTATTTTGCTGTTTGTCGAGGCCGGGCATTTGGTTATGTCAGGGGTATTTTCGTAATTTTATCATAATTGACCAAGTAGACGGGTGAATCGCCTCCTCAGTATTTATTAAATACTGACTGCGTCTATTCATAATGGCGCAGGTAAGGGAAAGGATAAAACTAGCTGAAACTCGTGGGACTGCGGTTCGGATCAAGATGACATACCGGGAGGGTTGTTATTTATGTTATTTATTTATAATTGCTGTTTGTCGTGGCTGTTATTTTTCCGTAAACCGTTAGGTTGGTAGTTTTGATTTGTGAATTTATTGTTTAATAATAAATCGTTTATCGTTGAGTTGTTAATTGATTCGTCAGCTGGTTTAGTAATAATTATGGGGTTATTACTAGTAGTGTTATTTTTTAAAAAAAAAATAGGGTCGGGGCATTTCAGTGAGAGCAATGCACTCAGCCTCTGTGGTTGATAAAACCACCACATATTGTAGACTTGCTCTCCAACTTACTGTATTTCCTCCAACCTGAAATACATAGCCACTAATTGATCTTTTTCTGTCAAGGTATGTTTCATAGTCAGAACCACAAAATTCTTCTATCTCTAGGTGATATGACTTTGTGAATGTTAGACTGAATTATGTAGCTCCCTTTAGATACCCTAATATCCACTTTACTTTAGCCCAATGATTTCTCCCTGGATTAGCCATGTATCTCCTAACTAAGAAAAATGCATAAGCTAGATCCAGCCTTGAACCAATATGCCTACATCAGACTTCCTACTGCACTTGCATAAGGAACTGCTTCCATTAGTGGTGCTTCCTTAACTAACTCAAAGTCCTCATTTTTACTTGAATATTAACTAGTGACACAACAACTTTGCAGTCCATCATATTAAATGACCTTAGGACTTGCTTTAGGTATCTTCCCCATGATAACTTAAGAACTCATTTCTTTCCATCTTTGATAATATCTATTCCTAGAATCCTTATGGCCGGACCCAAGTCTTTCATCTCAAATTCCTTGTTTAGCCTTTTCTTCACGATTTTGATCTACTTTACGTCCTTATATGCTACAAGCATATCATCATCATAGAGTAATAGGAATACATGATCATTGATTGTATTACCTTTGTGATATATGCATGGATCACTGATGCTTCTGTAGAATCCATGTGACTTCATGAAGTCATTGAACTTGTGATTCCACTGTCTAGGAGACTGCTTTAACCCGTAGAGAGACTTCGTTAGTAAGACTTCTTTTGTGCAAGTTAACAAATTGCACAAAATGCGGAAGCGATCAAGAGGCCACAAGGAGTGTTACCTGGAAGAGCAGAGACGAATCCAAGGAAAAAATTCGTTAACGCAGTGGAGCTGAGAAGTGGAAAAGTTCTGCAACCTGCAGAAAAAGAAAAGAATCACACAGGTCCCGTCTCTAAGCACCCACTCCTGACGCCCGCTCAGCACAGAGCACCCGCTCAGCCATTCGAAGCACCCGCCCCCGATGAAACTCAAACAGATGATGAACTTAACCTAGAATATGATGAGCCATAACCTGATACACCTGCAGAAAGGGTACGTTCTCAAGTCTACACCCCTCCGATTCCTTATCCAGTTCCTCGAAGGAAGTCTCAAAAGGATTTGGAAGAAGCAAAGTGCAAGGAGATGTTACAAGATTTAAGTATTAGACTTCCATTGGTAGATGCAATTTAGATGATTCCGGCCATGAAGAAGTATGTGAAAGGGCTGATTGTTGGGAAGGTTTCCACCGAGAAGATTGTGATGATGGTCTTGAAAGACTGTAGTATTGTACTACAAAACAAGATGATCAAGAAGCTCGATGACCCAGGGAAGTTTGTCCTCTCGGTGCAAATAGGAGAAGAAATTTTTGCTGGTTCGTTGTGTGATTTAGGTTCAAGAGTAAATCTGATGCCATACTCAGTGACAAGAAGGTTAGGATTCACAAAATTTAAGTCGACTAAAATCTCATTGATTTTCGCCGACAGATCCGTAAAGCTTCCGGTTGGCACTCTAGAAGATTTGTATGTCAAAATCGGTAATACCTTCATACCAGCTGATTTTCTGGTTCTGGAACTTGATGAAGAACCGAAAGATCCTCTGATTTTGGGGCGGGCATTCCTACGCACAGCTAGTGCGATTACCGACGTGAGGGATGACACAATTGATCTCCGCCTAGGAGATATCACAATGAAGTTCGTGATGAACAGGATGTTCAAGAAACCCATGCTGGATGGGCAGACTTTTACCGTAGAAAACGCCATGGAAATCTCAGATGAAGTGGCTGAGGAGATCCTAACTGATGATCCTTTGGAGATAGCATTGACTCAAGCAGAAGGAGATCATGGTTTTCTGAGCGATGATACAGCTGGCTTTGCCAAGATGTTGGATTCAAGTCAGCAAGTGGAGAAGATGGTGGCGTACATGAACCTGGAAGTGGAGGAAAAATTTATTTCAAGAGCATCTCATGAAGCGACTGCTCTGAAGGGAGCACCCGCTCTGAAGGGAGCGCCTGCTCAGAAAAAAGCTGACTGACGATCCTTGGAGCAAGCTGAAAGCTCCAAAACTCGAACTCAAAACCCTTCCTGTGGGGCTAAAGTACGCGTTTCTGGGTCGTAACTCCACCTATCCTGTGATTGTGAACTCTGATTTGAACAATGTTGAAGTTGCCTTACTTTTGTGTGAATTGAGAAAGTATAGAAAAGCTATAGGCTACTCGTTAGACGATATCATTGGAATTTCTGCTGATCTTTGCATGCATAAGATACATCTAGAGGATGAATCGATGACTTCTGTAGAACATCAGAGGAGGTTAAACCCGAATCTAAAAGATTTTGTCAAGAAAGAGATAATGAAACTTCTAGAGGCTGGTGTAATCTATGCGATTTCTGATAGCAATTGGGTTAGTCCTATCCATGTAGTACCCAAGAAAGGTGGCATAACAGTAGTTGAAAATAAAAAAAATGAGTTGATTCCAACTAGGATTGTTACAGGCTATAGGATGTGTATAGATTATCGGAAACTAAATGTTGCTACTCGAAAAGATCATTTTCCTTTACCGTTCATTGATCATATGCTTGAGATATTAGCTAACCATCCTTACTATTGTTTTCTAGATGGTTTTTCTTGTTTCTTTCAGATTCCAATCCATCCCGATGACCAGGAGAATACGACATTCACTTATCCTTATGGCACTTTTGCGTATCGCAGGATGCCATTTGGCTTGTGCAATGCCCCAGCAACATTCCAGCGTTGCATGATGTCTACTTTTACTGACCTAATCGAAGACATTATGGAGGTTTTCATGGACGATTGTTTGGTCTATTTTTCTGTCTGTATGTCGAACTTGTGCAGGGTTCTACAGCGCTGCAAGGAGAAACACCTTGTGTTGAACTGGGGAAAGTGCCACTTCATGGTCGGAGATGGCATAGTGTTAGGGCATTGGATTTCAGAAAAGGGTATTGAAGTTGACAAGGCAAAAATCGAAGTTATGATGAGCTTGCTACCGCCGAATTCTGTCAAAGGAATAAGGAGTTTTCTAGGGCATGCTGGTTTCTACCGAAGATTTATTAAAGACATTTCCAAGATAGCGAGACCTCTAACACAGCTGATATGTAAAGAGGTCAAGTTCAAGTTTGATAGTGCTTGTTTAGAGGCGTTTCACACAATCAAAGGCGCCTTGATCAGTGCTCCAATTGTGCAACCACCGGATTGGAGTTTGCCTTTCAAAGTGATGACTGATGCTAGTGATTACGCAGTAGGAGCTGTTCTGGGAAAACGGAAAGACAAGAGGTTGCATGTGATCTACTACGCCAGCCACACGCTTGATGAAGCTCAATGCCGATACGCCACAACGGAAAAGGAGTTACTTGCGGTTGTTTTCGCTTTTGAGAAGTTTTGGTCCTACCTTGTTGGGTCTAAGGTGATTTTTCATACAGACCATGCGGCACTGAAATACTTGCTCATGAAGAAGGATGCAAAACCGAGGCTCTTGCAATGGATACTTTTGCTACAAGAGTTCGATTTGGAAATCAAGGACAAGAAAGGGATCGAAAACGGAGTTGCAGATCATTTATCCTGAATGAAGGTTGATGATGAGATACCCCTAGATGACAGCCTTCCAGATGAGCATGTTTACTCGGTGTATTCTTGTGAAGTTGTGGAGGACCCGCTCAGACCTGAGCACCTGCTCAGCGCGGAGCACCTGCTCAAGACCGAAGCACCCGCTTCAGGTCAACATTGCGGTTTGATTTCTACAGGGCGAAACAACACTTTCCCGTGGTTTGGAGAGATAGCTAATTACCTGGCTGCTGAGAAAGAGCCTGAGCAATTTTTCGGAAATAAGAAGAGGAAGTTTCTGCGTGATATAAGGCGATATTTTTGGGATGAGCCCTACTTGTACAAACATTGCTCAGATGGCGTTTTCAGGCGATGTGTTTCTAATGAGGAAATCCCTGGGATTTTGTTTCACTATCATGGATCGAGTTATGCTGGGCACTTCGCCTCTTTTAAGACAGTATCCAAGGTCTTACAAGCGAGGTTTTGGTAGCCCACGATGTTCAAAGATGCACACACTTTTATCTCTAAGTGTGACACATACCAGAGACAAGGGAATATCTCAAGACGGAACGAAATGCCACAGAACTTCATACTCGAAGTGGAGGTTTTTGACATGTGGGGGATCGACTTTATGGGTTCATTCACATCATCATATGGGAACCAATATATTTTGGTGGCCGTTGATTACGTGTCTAAGTGGGTTGAGGCGCTGGCTACTCCCATAAACGATGCTAGAGTAGTGGTGAAGATGTTCAAATCAGTGATATTTCCCAGATTCGGTGTGCCCCGTGTAGTGATAAGTGATGGAGGTTCCCATTTCATCAACAAGATGTTTGATAATCTCTTGAAGAAGAATGGTGTTAAGCACAAGGTCGCGACGCCCTATCATCCCCAAACGAGTGGGCAGGTCAAGATTTCAAACAGGGAGATCAAGAGTATCTTGCAAAAGACCGTGAGCACTACAAGGAAAGATTGGGCTGCAAAGTTAGATGATGCTCTTTGGGCGTACAGAACCGCCTACAAGACACCGTTGGGAACAACACCTTTTCACTTGGTGTATAGAAAATCATGTCATCTTCTTGTGGAACTGGAATATAAGGCGGCTTGCGCTGTGAAGCAGCTGAACTTTGACGCCAAATCTGCTTTCGATAGGCGGACCATGCAGCTTCATGAGTTGGAAGAAATTAGGCACATGGCCTATGAAAATTTGAAGATCTATAAGGAGCGGACGAAAGCATATCACGACAAGAGGATCATCACCAGAAACTTTGCACCAAACGATCAAGTGCTGCTGTACAACTCCCGGCTGAAGCTGTTTCCCGGTAAGTTAAGATCAAGGTGGTCCGGACCTTTCATCATCAAGGAAGTTCGCCCCTATGGAGCTGTAGTGTTAATGGATACTACAGGAACGGAGTTTGTTGTTAATGGTCAGCGTCTCAAGCCGTATCTCGCTGAATCAATCATTGCACAAGGAGAATCTTTCCCCTTAGGCGATGCTCCTCAAGCATAAATAGCTAACCAAGTCAAGCTAGTGACTTAAATCAAGCGCTTGGTGGGAGGCAACCCACCGGTAAGTGTTTATATCCTTTCTATTCAATTTCTTTTGTTTCTAACTTTTGGTTTTTAGCTCTAACTGTTTCAAAAAAAAAAAAAAAAA
>VBRH01001894.1:7453-18399 GCA_014578085.1 Cardamine resedifolia
TGAAATAAGACAAAATACTTGATAAACTGAAACAGCAAAACTTGAAAACAAGCAAAGTATATAAATACAGAATCAAAAATAGTTGCAGAGAAACAAAGATGAAGAACAAAGCTAAAAAATTCGATATCTGTCTACTGAGCGGCGCAGGGTTTATAAAGACCCTTACGCCTAAACNAGTCCTCCTTAGTCTACCGTAAGTGTCTAACATGACTTCACAGAAGCTAATCCCTAGACGTTGATCATCAAAGCTATGGCGATCCCACTGTCGTGGTGACCCCCAACAATCCTAAACATATCCTAAGACCCAATACCTTCCCCCTGAGAACAGACCTCAATTGTATTGGCGGAACATAGAAAAAGAAAGCAATAAGATCCAAATCAACTCAGTCAAAATACAACTAAACCCAGTGTCCTGGTGAAAAGCTATAGATCTCTGGCACTAGAGGATCAGGAATCTCTACAAGCACCTGTCGGGCGAGAGAAACCTCAGATCTAATCCCTAGATTTTTCCAAACGGATCAGCATTAAGAACATCTAGTCCAGAAGGGATAAAGTCAAAATTAAAGCTTAGACATCTACAGGGACTAAGGATTTGCGCAGATCTATCCCATCTTAGGAACCCTAGTTCACTACTCAAACATGGTGAAAATTGAAATCACAGGGGATAAAATATATGACATATTATTGAAGATGAAGATGAAATAAAACAGTATGGCTAAAGAAACGAAATAAAAAAACGTGAAAATAAGCAAGGTAGAGATTACATAAGCTAAAAAGTTGCAGAAAAACAAAGACGAAGAACAAAGCAAAAAAATCGATTTTTTCTGAGTCTGAGCGGCCGAGGGTTTATAAAGAACTCTAAAAGCCCTAATCTAGAAAAGGAAAGAAATTAAAGTCGAGTGTGTCGGTTTGAAGTGTGGACTCGGGCTGTTGCCCGAGTTGTCTTGGTCGAGTTGACATGTCCTCAGCCTTCGTCATCTACTCGGTCTGGAAGCCAAGTCCTCTTCGTCGAATGCACCAACTCGGTCCAGCAGGTCGAGTGCCTTGGTCGAGTGGTATAAATCTCGTGTCTTTGCAGTCCACTCGGGTTTGGCAGACCGAGTTCTTTGTTCGAGTGGTGAAGTATCCTCTTTCCTGGCATTGCACTCGGCTTGAGTACATCGAGTGCTCTTCATCATTATATCAAGTAATGGACTCGGACAAGATTGGCCGAGTGATTCCCTCTGAGTTCTTTACACCATTCTTCCTTAGCTCCAACAAGCGTCTATTTACCCTGAAAGTAACTCCAAAATGCAATATGTATGCAATGCTAATGCAAAAACTCCTAAGTATGCAATATGGACCAAAAAGGATTCTAAATGGTATGAACAAGGGATGAATTGAAACTAAAATGGACCTAAATACATGCTTAAAACAGGTAAAATATGGAGTTATCAATCATCACCTTTAGAAGTTTCGCATCAATCCATTGCTTCATCACCGATTGCTTCATCGTCACGTTATTTTCATCATTTCCGTAAACCATAACGTGTCACCGTGAGAAACACACCATTTGGAGAGTATTCAGAGCCGTGATCATACATAGGATCACATCACTTACGGTGATGGATCACATGCAGAGGTTAGGCACCATGTACTTTGCCGGGTGCCAAGCCAGTTGAGGCAGATAAGTGGAGGTCCAAGCTTGAGAGGAACTTCCATTATATCAGATGCCCTGAAGAGTATCGAGTTGACTTGGCAGTTTACTATCTAGATGGTGACGCTCACACTTGGGTGGGGAGCATGATGGCGTGGTGAAGAGGTGCAGTTTTGACTTGGGGCGAGTTCCGTATGGAATTTGATCTCAAATCATTTTCGCATGAGGCTTTGGACAGGCCGGAGGGCGAGTTCTTGGACTTGTCACAAGGGAGCACGTCTCTCAGAGAGTATGAGACCGAGTTCAATCGGCTCATACGGTATGCTGGCAGGGGTCTTGATGATGAGAAGACTCAGGTGCGCAGGTTTTTGCAGGGTATGCGGTTAGAGTTGAGGAATCGTTGTATTGTTTGCTGCTATTCTTCGGTAGCTGAGTTGGTTGAGAGGGCAGCCTTGATTGAGGAGGGCATGAGGCAGGAGTCTAGATCGCAGGTTATGAGTTATGGGGTTCAGAAAAAGCCTCAGAGTTCTTTTCCGAGCAAAGGAGGCAAGCTCGCAGTGATCAGGGGCAGAAGAGGAAGTGGGAGGACACTATCAAGACCCTGGGTATAGGGGCTCGGTGTTTCAGGTGCGGCAGTCCATAGCACCGTATCGTAGACTGTACTAAGGCTGATGAGCAGATTTGCTACCACTGCAAGGAACCAGGGCATGTCAAGACTAGCTGCCTGAATCTGGTGCAGCAGGCACCAAGGATTGAGGCACCGCCACCAAAGTGGGCCGCAGGAGTGCCTCGGGTGTATGCTTTAGGAGTGGGGACAGGTGGAGCAAGCATTAGCAGACCGATCATTGGTTAGTTCTTTCTCTTTTTTAGTTGTTTATTCTTTTAAGTGTTAAGAATCCTTTCTGTTTGTTCGTATGTGGTGGTCATAGTTCAGTGTTATCATAGGGACCTTAAGCGTAGCTGGGGTAGAGTCTCATGTGATGTTCGACTCCGAAGCATCTCACAGTTTTGTTACACCGGGCTGGGTGTCTGAGAATGGGATCCAGGAACTGTCTGGTGATCATTCGGGAGTCGTGAGAGTCAAAGGGGGTCGTTTGCTGAGGACTCAAAGTTGTGCTGAGGGCGTTGACATTCTCATCGTTGGGGAGTTGATATTGGCTGATTTGATTGTGTGTCCGGTGGAGTTGTATGACGTCATTTTGGGTATGAACTGGCTTGGGAAATTCAAGGCCCATCTCGATTGTCATAGAGGCGAAGTTTTTTTTGAGCGGGCGGACAAGAAGCTGGTTTATCAGGGAGTGAGACCGGTTTCTGGGAGCATAGTAGTTTCAGCTATTCATGCTGATAATTTAATCGAGCGGCGATGTGAGGCTTACCTGGCAACTATATAGATGTCGGGTGAGGTCGGAGAGTCGGCGGTGCAGGATATTTTGGTTGTTCGAGAGTTTAATGATGTTTTCCAGCCATTGAGAGGGTTACTGCCATCGAGGTCTGACCCTTTCACTATAGAGTTAGAACCGGGGACTACACCGTTGTCTAAGGCTCCTTACAGAATGGCTCCAGCAGAGTTGGTGGAGTTAAAGAAGCAATTGGAGGAGCTGTTGGAAAGGGGTTTATCAGACCGAGTAGTTCACTGTGGAGAGCACCGATTCTGTTTGTTAAGAAGAAAAATGGGAGTTTTTGGCTGTGCATTGATTACCGGGGGCTTAACAGTGTTACCATGAAGAACAAGTACCCTTTGCTGAGGATTGATGAGTTGTTAGATCAGTTAAGAGGGGCTACTTGGTTCTCCAAGACTGACTTGGCATCTGGGTACTATCAGATTCCCATATATGAGGTGGATATCCGGAAGATGGCTCTAAGGACGAGGTATGGACACTACAAGTTTGTGGTGATGTCGTTCGGGTTGACCAATGCGCCAGCTGCATTTATGAGGATGATGAACGGAGTCTTTCAGGAGTATCTGGATGAGTTTTTCATTATCTTCATCGATGACATCCTGGTGTATTCCAAGAGTTATGAGGAGCATGCTGAGCATATGCGGAGAGTTTTAGAGAAGCTACGAGAGCAGCAGTTGTTTGCTAAGTTAAGCTAGTGTAGTTTTTGGCAGCGAGAGATTGGTTTTCTGGGTAACGTTGCTACGGAGAGCGGGGTTTTAGTGGATCCAGAAAAGATTCGTGCTATTGAGGAGTGGCCTAGACTGAGGAATGCGATGGAGATCCAAAGTTTCCTTGGGTTGGCTGGTTACTACAGGAGATTCGTCAAGGGTTTTGCCAGCATGGCTCAGTCCATGACTAAGCTAAAAGGAAAGGACGTTCATTCTGTGTGGTCACCGCAATGTGAGGAGAGCTTTATGAAGCTCAAGGAGATGCTGATTAGCACGCCTGTGTTAGCCTTGCCAGAGCCAGATGAACTGTATGTTGTGTACACAGATGCGTCCAGGCTGGGACTCGGTTGTGTACTTATGCAGTAGGGGAAGGTGATCGCTTATGCTTCACGGCAGTTGAGAAAACATGAGTGCAATTACCCTACTCACGATTTAGAGATGGCAGCCGTGGTGTTTAAAGTAAAGATTTGGAGATCATACTTGTAGGGCCGGAAGGTTCAAGTGTTTACGGACCACAAAAGTCTGAAATACATCTTTACTCAACCCGAGCTGAATCTGAGACAGAGACGCTGTATGGAGTTGGTCGCAGATTATGATCTGGAGATAGCTTACTGATATATCCATATTTTACATGTTTTTAGCATCCATTTAGTCTCACTTTAGCATTATTTCTCCACTTGTTCATACCATTTATAGGCCTTTAAGTCCATTTAGCATACATATAGGCATTTCGCACTGTCATTGCATACATTTGCACATTTGAGTGTTTATCAGGTGAAAAAGGAGTGTTTAGAGGCCTATATGGACTAGGAGGAACCATCACGCTTGACTCGGAGGCTTGACTCGACCAAGGACACTCGAGTAAGAGGCACTCGACCAGAGGACTCGACCAGGAATGCTCGAGCTGGACTTTCAAGACTCGATCTTGCACCACTAGACGCTAAACGACCGTCACACTTGATCAAAATTTATCAAGCCAAGGACACTCGAGCATACCACTCGACCGATCCCAAGAACTTTAAGACGCCACCTTGGAATAAGGAGGAGTACTCGATCGAGCTCACTCACCAGACCGCTCGAGTCTAAGACTTAAAGATGCTACCTTTGAAGAAACACGCACTCGACCCATGCACTCGACCCAGCCTGCTCGAGCACGTCAACCACTTAGCTATTTTGTCATTTGTGATTAGGTTTTTAGGAAAGGGTATAAATACCTTTTGTGTAATTTTAACCTGAGAAGTCTCTTTATGTGAGATTTTTAATCCCTTATTTGGCAAAGTTTAGATCTAGCTTTTTCTCTGTTCTTCCTTTGATCTTCTCTAAACTTTGTAATCAGATCTTGCTTTATCTATTTTATTTCTGCATTTAGTTTCTTCACATCTCATCTAATATCATCTTTATCTTTATGATTATGAACTTTATTTGCATTTCTGGGTTTGTGTTCTTGAACATGCATTCTGAGTAGTGAATTAGGGTTCTTGAGGATGGGTTAGATTTTGAGTAGATTTGTAGTCTCTTAGGGTGTTTAAGCTTAGATCTATGTAGATCCCTTTTGGGTTAGTGTTCTTCATGCTAGTTTCATCTTGATCACATGGAATTAGAACATAGGCATTTCAGCACCCAAAAGGTGTTCGATGAAATGTCTGACTCAGCTTTTTCCAGAAATTTGCATATCTTACCCAAGACATTGACGTTTAAGGTTGCATCATGGCTTAGGTAGATTAATTCCTCATGCCTGTTTAGTCATACTTTGCTACCGAGAGGTAGATCTTAAGGTGGCTGAGCTTGATAGCCTTTGTCATGATAGTGGATTGGCTAGGCTCTGAATCTACCGTCGAGGGATCACCTCTTTATGAGTTTTGTTAGACACCCTAGGTAGGCTATAGAGAAGCTCTAATCGATAACCCTATTCTTAGGACTCTATTCTTCCTTTGTTATATTTCTTTACAGCTTGCATCACTTGCTCTGTTTCACTTGCTCTGTTTTATTCTTATTGCATTTAAATTATGTTTTGGTTCATTACTTATCATCATCATCATGATTGGCTTGACTTGATTATTCTGTTGCATCCTGATTGCATAACATCTCACCCTGTTGGATTAACACTCTTTATGCTACAATGACATCGATAGTGCATAATGAGAATTGATTGCATCATAGTAAGGAACATAAAAAATCTTACTATCAATTTGGCGCCGTTGCCATTAGGGTGTTTTCTGTTACATTTAGGATTACATTGCATTCTAGATCAAGTTCGTTTACTATACCTGTTACATCCTGACTTTGTATACTACTTTGTCTCTGTTTTGCATCAGGTACCCCTTAGCTCGACCGCTTAGCTCGACCACACTGCTCAAGCCTAAACCATCGAGTTAAGTTTCATCACGTTGCAGTTCGCCTAGCTCGATCGCCTTAGCTCGACCGAGTCATAGCTACACGTGCAGTAGTCTGTCTAGCTCGATCATAGTAGCTCGACCGAGTCAAGTGTTCGGACTTTCCAGCTTGTTGTTCCGGTTGCATTCACACTCGATCCAAAGGCAATACCAACCTTATTCCAGGCCTCGACAATATACACCGGCTGGAACCAGAGTTAAGACAGAAGAGGGTCAGGGTTGATCATCAGGATCCGGTAGCGATGGAACACCAAGATCACATGCCAGCTGCAGAAGCGCAACAATAGAGGAGACTAGGCACATTGGTGCAAGGGATGCTCCGACTACGCACACTCAGAGGCGCGACATTTTGCCCCCCGCTATTCAGAATAAGAATTTTGAGATCAAGAGAAGTCTTATCTCCATGGTCCAGAGCAACAAATTTGACGGTTTACCCATGGAAGACCCGCTTGATCACCTGGACGAATTTGATAGGCTATGCAGCCTAACGAAGATTAATGGGGTTAGCTGTAACGCCCGTGTTTTAGAAAATTAATTAATTTAATTAATTCGGAATTCTTTCGAGTTTATGAACCTTAGACAAATCTCGAGAAATTAATTATTGGGGTTGAAATAATTAATTTAGATTTGTTCTGGGAGTGTCATAAATCGTTTAGAAAGTTGTGGGATTTTTCTCAAGAAGGTAGCAAAAGTCATTTTGGCTTCTCTTCTTCTTCTTCTTCTTGTTGTGCCATTTTTGTGGTGAGGGGGAGGAAGAGTGAGCTTGTAAGCTTAGAGAAGAAGAGAGAGAAAAGAGCTTGAGGAGCTTGGATCTTGAGGGATCTAGAGAGTTTGAAGCATGAGAGAAGCTTAAAAAGGAAGCTCTTGGAGCTAGGGTTTGGCGGAAACAAAGGGAAGAGAGGGAGGTCTTGTTGAGCTTGGGGAGTCCATCCTAAGCTAGATCCATCCTATCTAAGGTGAGTTGGGACCAAAGGTTGTCATTTAAGCTTGTGTGGAGCTTTTGGAGTTTGGTTCTCTTTTTCTTGGGGTTTTGGCGGTTGGGTAAAAGCTTAAGGGGGGTGTTGTTAAGCATGTGGAGGTTAGATAACCTTGGATTTATGATTGTTATGCTTTTCTTGAGCTTTGATTGTGAAGATCTATGCTTGCTTTGTTGATTGGGAATTTTGGTGAATTTCTTGTTAAGGTTCAGCATTTGGCGAAAATGTTGGTGAGTTCTTGGTGAATTTATGGGTTGCTTGTGAAGCTTTAGTATGTTTACTAAGCTTTGGTGGTTAGAGAACCATGGGTTTTTGTGTGGTAGTGCCTTGAAGCCTTATTGTGTGTTCATGTTTACTATTCATGCTGTGAAAGCATGTTTACTATTCATGCTATGAAAGTGTGTACTATTCATGCTGTGAAAGCATGTTTACTATTCATGCTATGAAAGTGGTACTATTCATGCTGTGAAAGCATGTTTACTATTCATGGTGTGAAAGTGGGAACTATTCATGCTGTGAAAGCGTGTTGACTATTCATGCTGTGAAAGTGGGTACTATTCATGCTGTGAAAGTGGTTACTATTCATGCTGTGAAAGTGTGTTTACTATTCCTGCTGTTTGTTAGCTTTTCTTGGAGTAGAATTGCTAGTCGTTTGTTTAGTTTTTCTTGGATTAGAATCGCTATTCGTTGGTTTAGCTTTTCTTGGTGTGGAATTGCTATTTGTTGTTGGAAGTATTAATTGGTGTTAATTAATCCTTCGTGCTGTTTTTGGTTGTTTGAATTGCTTGGTGCTTTCTGATAGCCTGTTGTTGGGAGGATCAATCTCACTCAGCATTTGGTTTGTCAAATGTTTATGCATAACTTTTGTCGATGCAGGTAAAGATAAGGCGTGATTCGTGGAATCGAGGTAGTGAAGAGGGGATGATTAAGACTTGTGAGTTTTTGGGTTGCATATTTTGTTGCAGCTATTGTTGCTTTTGCTGTTAGTGTAGATTTGTTGCGGTTTCTTGCAGTTTCTTGCAGTTCAGTTACTTGCAGTTTCTGGCAGTTACTTGTAGTTTCTTGCAGCTTTTGCAGTTTTTGGTGTTAAGCTGTAGTATCTTGTATTGTTGTTTTTGTAGAATGTTTTATTCTTATTTATGGAATAAATAAATAAAAAAAGCAGAGAGCGGTTGTTTCATTTTGGTATCTGAGCCCATATGGTTCTAGGAGCATAGGTGGTTCTAGGATAGATTGGGTGTTGTGTGGTGATGTGTTGCGTTTTTGACTCATTCTAACAGTTACTTTCGAGTCTTTTAGTTTTATTTTGAGTCATTACATGTCTAAAGATGGCTAAGGATGAAGATTAGAGCTTATGGAGGAAACTTAGCTGAAATTGAAGAAAAGCTTGAATTTAGGAGTTGAGCACCCGCTCAGGCCCCGAGCGCCCGCTCACGACATACCAGAATAACCAAAAACGGAAAAGCCCTAACTTTCCTAATTTATCGGAAAAGAAGTTTCAAATCATTCAGCCGCCTCCTGACCTAGATCTATCATTCATTCTATTTTTCTTTTTACGCTAAGCTAAGAAGAGAGAGAACTTTTAGAGCTTTGGCACTTGTAAGATTGGAGGAGAAGAGATCTCTACATCAACTTGAGAAGAACTCTAAACTCCTCTTTGTTTTTCCAGATTTATTCCATGGATATTTTATCTTCTTTTGTTGTGCTTTTCTTTGCTATGTCTGAGTAGTTTATAAGTTAGGTTAAGGGTTTCAAAAGGGATTCAATGATTCAATAAACTGAACATAGATAGGATTTATTATTCGATGTCTTTACCTATAGTTGATCTTATTGCCTAGACTAATCTGATCACTAAGTCTCTGTTTTTAGGTTAAATCTATTCATCAAAAGTGTAATAGATTGCTTGAACGAACATAGGTGGACGATTTGTCCTTAGCCAACGACAGTTGATTCTAAGGCAAATCGTGAACATTTTGAACCCGTTTGATAATGCTTATCTGCGATTTTAGATTCAAACGACAGTTTAGGATGCTAGGTTGCTAGATAAAGTTGTTGACGCCACGACAGTGGGTCAGTCTTATATTTATGTTTGAGTTCTAGACTTGCACTAAATTGTTTCCTGAATAATTGTTCGGTTCTAGATGATTTGATCCCTGCGATATTGCCATTGACCTAACACTTTTCTCTCATTGTTTTTAAAACCGATTTAATTTGTTTTGCTTGTTAGTTACAAAACTTCAAACCCCATTGAATTGCTTAGCTGAATTTTCTGTCTCACGGAATTAGATTGTATTGCTGGTCCTCTGGATCGAATCTATACTATACTGCTGCGTGTTTATTTGCGTTAGAAAATTAACCTTTTACCAAACGCAAAACCCTTATATCAATTTGGCACCGTTGCCGGTAACAATTCGATAGCTCTAATTTTCGGACTGAATTTTAGTCTAAGCTACTGACTTGTTCTATTTCTTTTTCTACGTGTGTTTCAGGTGTATGACCGGAAGAACTACAAGGAGTAAAAGTTCTGGATGTCTACTCACCTTAAGCAACGAAGAACTGCGAAATTTAGAATGAGCAAACCGATAACAAAGGCCTAATTCCGTCACTATGGGTGACCAAGGCAATGAGAATCTAGCTGCTGAACTCGAAAGGCTGCAGCAACAGATGGCACAGATGCAACAGCAGCAACGACGACAAGAACAATAACGTGAACAGCAGCGTGCAATCGGAGACATGGATAATGCACACGCCTTCTACAGGAACAGAGCCGTGATTGTTCCTCCTGCTGTTGAGAGGCAAGACTTCGAGATCAAGCCTCAGATGATATCGCTTGTGAAGCAGCATTTATTCCATGGGCTTCCAGCAGAAATTCCGATGGATCACATCAAAAATTTCGAAGAAATATGTTCTACCACCAGGTCTAATGGAGTGTGCTCAGAGTTTATGAAGTGCAAGCTATTTCCATTCTCCCTTGCGGACAAAGCATCACGTTGGCTGAAGTCCCTACCTCCTGGTATTATCACGAATTGGACTCAGCGCAGATCAGCTTTTCTGGATCATTTCTACACTAAGACGAAGACTGCTGCACTAAGGAATAAAATCTCATCGTTCCAACAACATTCCGGAGAGCCTTTCTGTGAGGCTTGGGAGCGATTTAAAGAGTACCGTAGAGAATGTCCTCACCACGGATTCACAGATGAGAATTTGCTGGGAATTTTCTATGATGGTGTGGACTGGGATTATCGAAACACGTTGAATGCTGCAAGCAATGGCGACATCATGACCAAACCAGAGAAGGTGCTTACGAGTTGATTGAGAACTTAGCTGCAAGTTCCAGCAGCAAGTCTCAGGAATATGACAAAAGCAAGAAAACCAGAGGTATGGATACTCAAAAGATTGATGAGCTAACGGTTAAGGTTAACCTTTTGCTTAAGGGAAACCAACGGACAGTCCATTTTGTTGATGAGAATGGAGAACCTCTTTCTCAAAAGATTGGCGAAGAAGAGGATGATGTTCAGCAAGGAGTTAGCTATGTGAATGGACAGGGATTTGTGCAGAACCGTGGCTTTAACCAGAACTATAGTAATCACCCTAATCTGTCCTTGAAGCACAAATGTTGAAAATCCCAAGGACCAAGTGTATCCACAACAATCTGGAACTCAAAACCAACAACCTTCGCATCTGGGTTTTTAGAAAAACTTCTCTCAAGGCTTTCAAGGGAAGCAATTTATATTTCATCAAGCTCAGAACCGATTCCAAGAAGGGAATCAACAAGGACAGAAATTCACAAATTTCCAAGCTTCTGCAAGTTCTGGAAATAACTCTCAAGATGA
>VBRH01001896.1:0-14080 GCA_014578085.1 Cardamine resedifolia
AAAAAAAAAAAAAAAAAAAAAAAAACCAAATGGTCTAGTAAAAAAAAATGATAGATACTAGAGAAAATTTTTAAAGAAAAGAATGCTCAAGTAACAATAAGAAAAAAAGGGTAGTGTTACTTCTCTAAGTTGAAAAGAGATGATTTAAAGAAAGAGAGAGCACCAAAACAAAATGAAGAATTTATTTTGATCATGGAATAATTTCTCTAGTTAGCAAAATAAAAGACTCGGTTTAAGATTTTACTTTGGGATGGGTTTCATTGTTTGAATACCTAGAGAGATTAGGAGGTAGAATGTTCAAGTCAGGAGCTATACATATATCATTAGGGTAAAGCACGAGAATGGGTAGAATAGTGGAAGATAATCTTGTATCAACATTTGTTTTCATTCTCCATTGCTTTTGCTAAATGACTTGCATTTTATTTTCGAGAGTAAGCCACAAACACCATTGAACCCCCTCATTTCCATTTCTGAACCTTTATCTCACCTAGCCGATTGACAATGATTAAGATCCCTTAGTGAGACCGCGCTTAAATCAAAATGAATTAATGTTAATGAGTT
The DNA here is from genome assembly GCA_014578085.1 of Cardamine resedifolia. Lineage (NCBI taxonomy): Eukaryota > Viridiplantae > Streptophyta > Magnoliopsida > Brassicales > Brassicaceae > Cardamine > Cardamine resedifolia. The sequence goes on from VBRH01001896.1 coordinate 562, forward strand.
TGTTGATATGAATGCTTGTTGATGTTAAGGCTTAGGCGCTAGAGTAAAAGATTCGAGTAGCGACGAGTATGACAAAATATTTTGAAATATAGGTTGTTTGTGCATTCTTTAACTACTTCCATGGACATTGACTTGAAGTTTTTTGTTGAAATTTTAGATTCTAAATCCCGCCTTCAAACCTCTTTCTCGGTTAGTCTTTTATTGTTTGCTTGCGGACAAGCAAAAGGCAAGTTCGGGGGAATTGATATGCCATAATTTACATGTTTTACACATTCATTTTATCCCATTTTTTTTTCTCATTTCACATCATTTAGATGTGTAAATATGTATTTGAGTTTCGTTTTGCATAACTTCGCATCTTAGAGTCATACGTTGTTTTTCTTGCATGTTGCATATGTTTTGAGTCATTTTAGGTGATTGGAAAGCTTGGAGCTTGGAAAAGGAGACCCAAGGTGAATGGAGTGAAGAAACGACGGTTTTTATGAAGAAATGTAGCTCACAGCGGTCACCCCCGCTACCATTGGACCGCTACATAGCGCAATAGCAGAGCCAGATCAATGCATCTGAAAGATTGACTCAGATGAAGACCTTGTGTTGCGATTTAGCTCCAGAGTCCTGCATCAAAGTTAAAGAAAATTGAGCTAGCTTTCTAATGGAGGTGGTCTCAAGTGATTCCCATAAGCGTTTAAGGAGATACGAGCAATTTAGTGAAGACCGCTACACCAGCTCCGAAGAGAGGCGCACGTGCAGATCATAGCGGTCATGACCGCTGCAACTGGACCGCTGCAAGCTGCACATGACATTCTCAGCGGCCATGACCGCTGTGAACCACCCGCTACCTGTGCCTACGCGTCATTTTTGCTCCTTTCTTTATAAATAGTTGTAAAAATACATTAAACCTAAGTTTTCTTCTCCCTAGAGTTGGTTTTCGATCCAATCTCTCTTTAGATGTTTTGGGTTGCTATTCTTCATATTATTCAACTCTAATGGAAGATATCTTCACCTCTATCTTTGTAAATTCATCCCTCTAACGTTTCTCTTATCTTTTCTTCATTTAGGTTGTTAGTCTTTTAGTTGGATTATGGGTTATGCTAGATTATGATGAAGTGATGGTTAGATATTGATTGTTTAGGTTGATTGTTGATAGATCTTTCATTTAGTATTGTTCTATATGCTAGATTAGCCAAGGAATTGGTAGTTTAGAGATTAGGCATTTCACACCGGAAGGTGTTCGATGAAATGCTTGAACCGAACTTTTTATGAGCTTTACATACCTAGTCAATGGCAATTGATATTTAGGGTGTTTAGTGAACTTATTGGAGTTGAATATTAATGCTCATTGATCATGAGATTTGCTAACGGAAGTTATGTTAATACTTGATCAATGAAGTGATTAGTGTCATGGAAGTGGATTAGTCATAGTTATGAATTCCATGTTCTAGGATGGTGCTTAATGCAATCTATTAAATCATTGTTTTATTGTTAGTTCATTCATTTGATAGTAGAACCCATGATCCAATGCATTTTTCTTGTTTTCTTGTTTTCCTTTTTGCCTTTTATTTGTTTTCATTTCTTTTGTTTTGTAAATACCAATTTTTAATTTGCTCTAGATTAGTTATAATCTCGCATCTCTAGTGCGTGATCTTTAGTCCTTGTGGATTCGATTCTAAAGGGCTATGCACGATAGGTTTATTTGATAGCCTTAAGACGGTGTAAAAAATCTCTTTATCAGGGTGAAAGTTACGATTGTGCCAGGAAGAGAGGAAGGGTGTGCCGAGTGTGGTGGTGGGTGTGATACGTCGAATCGTGGTCAACCTTTTTCTTTCGTCTCCGTGAGGTCGCGTTTGAGATTTTTAGGAGTTATTCATCCCGTGAGGTTTCGAGAAATTTCAGTATTTCGTCGGGAAATTTTCCGTGCGTGATCCAAGAAAAGAAAAAGTGTGACCGTGGGATCAAGGCGAGGAAGTGGGGATGATCTAGACTTGTCGTTTTATTGGTGATTTTATTTAGTAATTTATGATTTACGGTTTATTCAGATTTAATTTTGAACCAGAAATTAATTGTTGAATTAGTTTTTGTGATGGTTTAATTATTTAATTGGAATTTTCTATGAGTTGTTGATTGATTTTTAATTATTATTATTTATGGGGAAAAAAAAAACCTAGCATCACACACCTCCCTTGTATATATACTCATATACATATGAGATATATCTCCCTAGATTTAATCAATAAAAATGGAAATTATCTTCTTACTAAATCTTCAAGAATATCTTCAGCTCCAAGTTTCTTTTGATTTAATATTTCCAAATATCTTTTTGTTATTTATCTTAACTCCATGAGCCATGCCAGCATCAATCGATTAATCCCGTACTTGATCCAACAAGCCGCTTCTTGTTCCAACAAGCTCTGCACTTTCAATCTCCTCCTTTTTAACTGAGTTTTACAACTCAAGCTCACCACATACATCACACATACCAATGACCAAATCATGAGATAAAAACTCCCCCTTAATCATATATCAACGCCATAGTAGTATCCTCATGGATCTTTCTTTCACATTTTCCCCCTTCTTGAGTGATAAAACGTTGTTAAAACTCCATATGCATTGTGAGAATAACCATATTTCTTGGAACAATCTTCTCGATCAGAATCGTCTTTCCCTTGGCGCTCTCTAACAACTCTCATTTATACGTTTGTATTTCTTCCTCTTAATCCTTTCTTGATAACTTGACATGTGTTTCGAACAACCACATTCGCAACATATAGTATTATGTGAAGCATTAGTTGATAGGTTACAAGATAACCCATCATACAAATCAACCTTTTTAATCCATACATTTTGAGATCTTCTTGAATTTGAAACAAATTTGTTTTGCTTCAATGCACAGCTCACCTTGTCAAGGAATTTGTAGCAGTATGCCTTGATATATCCTTTTCTTCCACAATAATAGCATCCAGACATACAAATTAATTTTTGGTAATTTTTCTGGGTTTTTGTTCCAACAAAATTCGTCTTGTTCCAGAAAACAAAATTTGGTGAACTTATGTTGTATCTAAGACCAGAGCTCGTCTTCTTCCATTCAACCATACGCGGAATATTTCTTTTGACTTGAACAGTATTGTTATCCATCGAGGTTGTGATAACACTCTTTGATGTCGTCTTCAACAACTTTTCCTTTGTTCCAGCAGGCTTCAGTATTTTATATTTAATAAAAACAGTTTTTAAATTATACATACCTCCATGATAACCAAGACCAAAATTTGTCTTTTCTATTCTTCCCATGCTCAGTATTTGATCCTCTGTTCCACTATTTAGCATCTTTAAGTTATTTTTGTGCTCCATGAGTTCAACCTCTAACCGTTTGGTTTTGTCTCTTTCCGCTACAAGTTTCTCCTTCAGCTTCACCATGTGACCAACTTCATGATCCTCACTCATCAAAGCATAAGAACTCTTAGCAACCTTAACTTGCAAATTCTTTGGTTCATCTTTTTTATTTGTTAGCTCTTTCCCCATATGCATCATCTTGCTTTCCATCAACATCTTTTCTTCGATTAATATCATGTAGTCTTTTCTAATCTTAAGCCAACTCTCATAAAGAGTTATAAAATTAGCTTGGAGGTGTAACATCCGTATTCCTATTAAGTGAGGTTTAATTGGAGTATTTAAAAGTTAAGGGCCGTATTGATTAAATCAGTTTTTCATGCTGGGTTAAATTGATAGTTTAAAGAGTTTGAGACCGAATTGTAAAGGTGCAAAAGTTGAGGGACATTTGTTGTAATTGACAAATTTTGTGGAGAAACCTAGCTTCTTCTCGTTGTTATGTCACGCCTCTTCCCTCGATCTCATGGCGCCTCTTCACCTCGATCGTGGAGCAAGCTAATGTTGTGGAGAAGTGGTAGCTTGAGTGGGAGGATCGGGGAGAGGGCAAGAAAGAGACGTGACCGCCGAGGGCAAGTGAAGGAGGTGGAGACGCCATGCATGGGGTTCGAGCGATCGTGAGCCAACGCCGGGGAAGAAGGAGAGGAGATCGCGAGTGGGGAGTTCGGTGGTTGTTGTGCCGTGTGGTCAAGCCAGTTTTCTCATCACCGTAAGTTTTGGTTCATCCTTGATTGGGGATTGTTCTGTTGTTGAGCACAGGTTGATGGTGGCGATGGCGAGGACGCGAACCATGGTAGAGACCATGAGGGCGTGAGGTTGAGCGGCGTGAAGCTGTGAGCTGGGCGTTGTGGCTGGTGACGATGTTGGCGTGAGAGGTGGTGGTGGCTGTTGGGAGTTGCAGAGATGAGGGGCCGCTTGCGTGAAGAAGATGAAGATTGGTTTAGCCGGTTTACTTGTAATTGAGTTTTTACTAATTTGTTTTATTATTTTATTATTTTTAGGCCGCGTGCGGGATTTTTTGAGGGTTATTCATCCTGTGAGGTTCAGGATTTTTGCAGAATTTTATCGTGAAAATTTATGTACGGGGCTAAGGTGAGTGCAGTACCGTGGTCGGATATTTTTACGGAAATTTTTCCGGGATAATTACGTGTTAGGATTTATTTCTGTGTTTTTGTGATTATCGCCATTTATGTATTATTGAATTAATTTCCAAAAAATGCTGATAATTGGTGTTAATTGTGAAATTATTTTCGGTAATTTTTTTGTGATTTACTGTTGAATTAATTATTGAGAATTATTTTTTTTAATCACGTTTTGGCTGTTGAAAATGTCGTTGCTTGATTTTAATTCATTATTTTACGGTAAATTATTTTTTTATCAAGTTGTTGTTTTGCTGTTTATCGAGTTCGGACATTTGATTATGCCATGGGTATTTTCGTAATTTTGTCCTAATTGACCTAGTAGACGGGTTGATCGTCTCCTCAGTATTTATTAAATACTGACTACGTCTATTCATAATGGCGCAGGTAAAGTAAAGGATAAAGCTAGCTGAAGCTCGTGAGACTGCGGTTCGGATCAAGATAATATACCGGGAGGGTTGTTATGTATTTTATTTACTTATAAATTGATGTTTGTCGTGGCTGTTATTTTTCCGTAAACCGTTAGGTTGTTAGTTTTGATTTGCGAATTTATTGGTTTATAATAAATTGTTTATCGTTGAGCTGTTAAATGTTTTCGTCTGCTGCGAGTTAATAATAATTATGGGGTTATTATGTATTGTTATTGTTAAAAAAAAATGGGTCGGGGCGTTTCAGGAGGTCTACTTCTTGATCACTTTCTGAATCACTGATGTTGTGGGAACAATCACTGTTGTTGTGGGAACAGTCATTGCCTGTTCCAGCAACAGAGACAAAATCCGATTTTTTGCTTTCTTCGTTAGACTCCATAAATGCAGGTAGTGCTGCAAAGTGAGTTACCTCCTCTTTATCATCTGTTTCACTCTCACTACATTCTATATAGGAATTCCCTTTTCTCTTCAAAATGTTGACACACTCTAACTTTGTGTGTTCATACCCCTTACAACCTAGGCATTGAATCTTCTTATTCTTCTTGATGATACTTGGACATTCAGCCTTGATATATCCAAATCCTCGACATTCATTGCACTGTAATCCACCTCTTCTACTTCTCACATTTTTGTATGAGCCATTATCATCTACTAATGGTTTCTTATGCTTTTTTTAACTTCTTTAAGAAGTTTGCCAAACATCTTCACAAGTGAGGTCATTGATTCCTCTAAGTTTTGTATTCTCAACTTTTCATCACTCACATGTAGAACAGACTTATTGGGATTCTCTAAAGCAGCGTCCTTACGATCCATCTCATAGGCTTGTAGCCTCCCCACTAATTCATCAAATGGAGTTTCATCCGTGTTAAGATCAACCCCCATAGCCGGTTTTTGTGACTCGAATCTCTTAGATAAACACCGCAGTAACTTCTTGACAAGTTTCTTATCATAATAAATCTTCCCAATCACATGCACTTCATTAGCAATAGCACACAACCTAGCACTAAAATCTATAACACTTTCATACTCATCCATTTGTAGATTTTCAAACTGAGAAGCTAACCTATCAATTCTTGATCTCTTCACGCATGTGGTTCCCTCATATACTTTTTCCAGTTTGTCCCATGTCTCTTTGGTTGATGAACATCCTTGAATCAACTTGAATTGATTCTTGTTAACCGAATTAAAAATAGAAGATAAAGCTTTTGTATTATACCTTGACATACTCTTCTCGTTTTTTGTCCATTTACTCGTCAGTTTAGTGAATATAGAATCGTCTCTTTTTTGGAACTTCATAACCATCTTCCACTGTTGTCCAATCATCCTCATCAATACCTTTTATGATTTCCTTCATATTGACCTTCCAGTATCCATAGTTTTCTGCAACTAGCGTAAGACTTTTAACCGTAAGCCACTCTCGAAATATATCATCCATCTCTTTCCTCAGGATCCTCACCTATTTGTTGAGTCAGACTCTCTACAGATGCCCGCTCTGATACCAATTGAAAAAGCAGAGAAGGATGATGCACACAAGAATTAACGAGGTTCAGCAAAGTGTATACGTCCTCAAACCACCAACTATATTCACTTAGACAATCTTACAACAAGAACATGTCTAATTGGTATTACACGATACTAAGACACCCGTTAGCTCGTCATCAAACAATATCTAGCTACACACAGTCGTGGAACAACCATACATGTGTTCCAACAAGTAACTCGACTTGCCTACAACTCACAAAAACCAATAAATCGAATTTCTATCTCTATGTGCGGCTCAATCTAGCATCACAAACCTCCCTTGTAAATATACTCATATACCTATGAGATATATCTACCTAGATATAATCAACAAAAAAAAGAAATTATTCTCTTTAAATAAAAGTACTAAATCTTCAAGAATATTTTCTCCAATAATATCTTCAGCTCCACGTTTTTTTTATTTAATCTCTCCAAATATCTTTTTGATATTTATCTTAACTCCATGAGCCATCCCAGCATCAATCGATTAATCTTGTACTTGTTTCAACAAGCCGCTTCTTGTTGGAATAAATTTAATCCGTAAAGTGTTTGAGATATTGTGAAACCAGTACTTATTCCAACAAGCCGCTAACCAGCATGAATCGAATATCCTATCTTTGTAAATTCATCCATCTAACCTTTCTCTTATCTTTTCTTCATTTAGGTTGTTAGTCTTTTAGTTGGATTATGGGTTATGCTAGATTAGGATGAACTGATGGTTAGATATTGATTGTTTAGGTTGATTGTTGATAGATCTTTCATTTAGGATTGTTCTTAATGCTATATTAGCCAAGGAATTGGTAGTTTAGAGATTAGGCATTTCACACCCGGAAGGTGTTCGATGAAATGCTTGAACCGAACCTTTTATGAGCTTTACATACCTAGCCAATGGCAATTGATGTTTAGGGTGTTTATTGAACTTATTGGAGTTGAATATTAATGCTCATTGATCATGAGATTTGCTATGACTAATAGATTGCATTTTTATTTTCTTTTGTTGCTACTTTTTTTTTCTTTTCTCTTGTGATATTGATCTCTTAGGTGAGCAACGAGGAGCGAAGGAAACATTCAAGGAAGAAGTGATTGAGAGGAAGCAACCGTCAAGCTAGCGACATTAAACGCGCCCTTGGGGACTCCTCCAAGCCTATCCATTGTTAATGCTCGTGACACAAAAGAGGCACCGAATAAAGGGAGATTGAATAAGCGCTGCAACATCCAAGCTCCTCCATTCCAAAGCTCCAAGGTACCATTCCCTTTTATTTTGTGAATAACTTATTTTCTTGTTTGTATTTATTTGTGTTATACTCTCTCTTTGTCTTATTTTTCCCATCAAGATGGTGTTACTTAAGTCTGGGGGAGAAGTTTTTGTGGTTTGTGTTAGAATTTGCGGAATATGAAGATTAAGAGTATGAGAGAATGGTAACTATGTACATAGAGAATAAGAAGAATAGAAGAACTAAGAGAGCATAAGGAAAAGAGTAAGAGATTTATTAAATGTTAATGAAGAGTGTTACAACATATTTATAACTTAAATGTGAGACCCCTAAAATCAGAGCATATGGAGGAGCCTCACATTTGAATTCAAATGTGAGTGGATAGGAACATTTTCCGGATTTAAAGGAGGTGCAGTTGGTGGCGGTAGGTGACCGCCACAGACGGATTGTAGCTGGTGGCGGTAGGTGACCACCACAGACGGGTTGCAGCTGGTGGCGGTAGGTGACCGCCATAGACGGACCGCCACACTCGACACAAACATTGCGTAGCGGTAGGCTACCGCCAGCATGGACCGCCACACATTGCACGTAAACAAGCTTCCAAGAAACATCCATAGCGGTCGTTTGACCGCTATGGATGGACCACTACAATCAACAAAAGCATAGCGTAGCGGTAGGTGACCGCTACGGATGGACCGCTACAGCCATGGCGGTAAGTGACTGATAACACCATATTTTGCATGTTTTAAGGTTTAGATTCATAGATTTTTAATCTCACTTTGTATAGTTTTGGGAGTTTTTCATGCATTTGAGTCCTAGGTTGTATATATAGCATTTTGCATATGTTTTTAGTCATTTTAGGTGATTGGGAAGCTTAGAGCTTGGAAAAGGAGACCCAAGGCGAACGGAGTGAAGATATGACGGTTTTTATGGAGAATAGCAGCTCACAGCGGTCAACCCCCGCTACCATTAGACCGCTACAAAGCGCAAAAGTAGAGCCAGATCAATGCGTCTGAAAGATCGACTCAGATGAAGACCTTGCATTACGATTTAGCTCCAGCGCCCTTTCAATAGATTGTGGGAAATTGAGCTAGATTTCCAATGGACGTGGTATCAAGTGATTCTCATCAGCGGTTAAGGAGATATGACGCATTTAGTGAAGCCAGGTACAACCAACAAGAAAGCGTCTTAGAGATGGACTCCGATGAAGACCTTCCGTTGCGATTCAGCATTATATCCCCTCATGAAAGTTAAAGGAAATTGAGCTAGCTTTCCAATGGAGGTGGTTTTAAGTGATTACCATCATCGGTTGAATAGATACAGCTCATATAGTATCAGCGGTCAAACCCAGCGGGAAGAAGAGGCCGCTGGAGAAGTGGCAGAATCATCCGGAAACATTGATCGGCCAAACCTAGCAGCCAAGCCCAACCAATGGCTCCTAGTGGCCAAACACAGCGGCCAAATATGCCTGATAGCTCCCAGCGGCCAATTCTGCCCGCTGCACGTGGTCCGAACCTCCATTTCTCACTCACCTACTCCTCCACTAGCTTTTGTCTATAAATACAAAAAGACCCATAATGTTATGAATCTCGGTTTTTATGTTTTTCTTATGCTTTTTACTTGAGAACACTCTCTCTTGTTCTTATTTTTCTTCCTTGTTTCATGTTCATAGCTTCATCATCTAAACTTATGTTGTTTATTTTCTATTGAATCTTTTTGCAAAACCTTAATTATGACTATCATATCTATCTTTTCTATGGTTTACTTTTGCGATTTGAACATGTGTGAGTAGTTGTACTTTGGATTGTTGGTTTGGTAGATCTAGGGTGTTTTGATGGTTGTTTGTGATGTTTGATGGTTGATTCATGTTTATGTTCATGTATAGAATGATCTTAGTGATAGGAATGAACTTGGAAAAGAGATTTCTAGATTTTTGATTATTTCACACCCGGAAGGTGTTGTGAAATAATCCGAACTTTCTATACTTGCATTCGATATCTTAACCAATAGAAATTGAGTTCTAAGATGAAATTGATGACAATTATGAGTTTATGTTCATTGTTTATAAATCATTTGGTTGCAATTGGTAAATTAGCTTAATCGAATGATTTGTAAAAGGCCTAGTATCACGGGAGTGAACTAGTCTAATTAAGCGACTCATGTCATAGGATTAACATTGATTGTTCATTTAACTCATCCTTTATCATATCATCATACACCCTTGTCGAATTTCCTTACCAACAATTCATACTTTTTAATATCTAAAAACCGATCATCTTGTTTAGTTTTGCTCTCATTGCATTTTAATTTGAGTTCCGATAATTGTTTTGTTTTAAATATTAGTTTCGTGACATTACAAACCGAAAACAAGGCATTTTATATCGCTTAGATTAGATAGTGTCTTGCATTCTTAGTGTGTTATTCTTGTTTCCCTATGGATTCGATCCCTAAGTACTCAACGTACGAAAGGGTTATTTGATAGCCCCGAGGGTAAAAAAAACTCGCATATCAGTGACCGCTAACATGAACGTTTTATAGCTTCGTGGATCAATCGATCCAAACATGGATCAATCGATCTGATACCTAGATCAATACTCCCCCTCAAGCTTAGCCGACGAGGAAAAGGCTAAGCTTGAAACCCCGTGAAGTATCACCTCATTAAAAACCTTAACATAGAAAAACCTCTTGGGATAAAAGCTATGTTAAGGGAAAAAGAGTGTGATATCCACGGACTAGAGGACACGATGTCGGTTATTGACACGCAACTCTTGACGCGGATATGCGCCGGGAGACTTTTGATTCCCGGCTCTGACTAGGATTCTTGGTCATCTTTCAAATGAACTTCTTTGCACCACCATTTGAGCTTCTGCCTCTCATGTCTCTTCTTTATGGTTGATGTTTTCTTGATCTCATTCCAACGTCATTTCTCATCAAGATAGACATGACTATGATCGCTTATCTTAAATGAGAACTTATAAAAGAGTGAGCAAAGCGGCATAACTCCTTAATATGCTTCCAGCCGCTTCTTGTCTTTAAAGCTTCTTCAGCTACTTCTTGTTTCACGTTCTTCCTTGGAGATGTTTCCAGCTCTTCTAGCCATTTTCTCTTTGTAAAATCATTAGAACTTCTTTTAAAATCCACATACTTCATATGAGCACCAATGCGTGATGAAGAGGATTCGCTCCTCTTCCTTCATTTTAATTCTCCCCCTCAAGCTTGGTTGGAGGGGCACCGATGCAAGCTTGTAGCACACAAAGAGGAATTCCCTCTTTCCTTTAGCCTTTCTAACGTATAGCTCAAGGGATAAATACCCCAATTTTTACCCACACTTTTCTCTTCACGGCTTGTCTTCTTACAAGCTTGATGTGAAGATTTTCTTATCAACTTTTGAGCCTCTTGGGTCTATTCTCCATTTACTCTATTGTATGAGTGAGACACTTGCAGATTTGAATTAAGATCAATTTCAGCACCAACACCCTTATTGACTTCATTTCTTCTTTATATGACCCCTTCTTTTCATCTAATACTCCTTTTGAGAATATTCACAACTTTCCTCCGTTAAACCTTCAACATGAGATTTTAAACTTTTTAAGGTAGTGGCCGTGAGGGATAAGAAGTTTAGATGAAAATAGGTTTGCAAATAAGAGAAACTAGAGTAATAGGGACTAATAGAATAAGCATATTAAAATAAATAAGAGTTTAGAGAGTAGCCCTTTGTGCTTCTTTGTTTATGGCTTGTTAAGGTGGTGTTTATTCATGGAACACCCCTTAGTTTGTCTTTCTTCAAGACTTTTTCTTCATGAGTTTCTCTTCCACCACTCAAACCTTGTTGGCACCTTCTCTTCCTAGGGTCAACAATGGTTAGTGATAACACATTCTTTAGAATTAACAATGGTTATTCCTCAAAAATAACTTGGATTCATCATGACTTTAAATGCTTAAACTCCTATGAGCAAAGCAAACCATGGTTCACACTCTTTTTAGTAATTAAAACAAAAGGTCTCAGATTCATCATGACTTCAAGGCTTCCACTCCTAAGAGTAAAGCAAGGATGGTTCACACTCTTTTGATACTTTCAAAAGGACTCAGATTCATCATGACTTCAAAGGCTTCCACTCCTAAGAGTAAAGCAAGCATGGTTCTCACTCTTTTGATACTTGAAAAAAGACTCGGATTCATCATGAATTCAAAGGCTTCCACTCCTAAGAGTAAAGCAAGCATGGTTCTCACTATTTTTCCACTTGAAAAAGGATTCAGATTCAACATGACTTCAAAGGCTTCCACTACTAAGAGTAAAGCAAGCATGGTTTTCACTCTTTTTCCACTTGAAAAAGGACTCGGATTCAACATGACTTCAAAGGCTTCCACTCCTAAAAGTAAAGCAAGCATGGTTCACACTCTTTTTCACCTTCTTTTTTTCATTTAATAAAAGGGAATTGGATTCATCAAGGTCTTATGCTTGTACCCATAATGGTCAAGCGAACCATTGAATTTATTCCAATAAGAATAGTGATCAAGTGCATAGCTTGGGTGGAGGTCAATATTCTATTGATGCTCGTTCACACTCTCTAGTTATGGTATGTACCCATAACTAGAGAGTGTGAACCATTGAATTTGTCGAGAAATGCTTGATGATCGGTAGGCAAAATGTTAAGTGAACATACGGATTGAATTGGGTGAGCTACGACCTGATTGTTGTAGTAGAAACGGAGCCTTGCACTACGCCTAAGTGGTGGAAGAGGATCCTCAATCTCCTCTTCTTCATCCTTTTCTTAAATGGCTGGCCTTGGCTCTGTGACAACTAATCGATCTAGCTCTGGAGTAGCTTCCTCATTCTGGTCTTGGCTTTGATTTTGACCTTGAATCTGATTTTGGCTATTTAATGGCTTAGTATTAGCAACATCCTTTATTCCTTCGGCATCCCTTGATCTTTGTGGAATTTGAATACCACTTTGTGGAGTTTGATTCCCGAGATGATCTAGGAGGAATCGCAAACTTGCGGCACGATCAGATGGTGAGTGTGATAAGTCTTTTACTTCCTCCCAACCCTTCTTGTCATGATATCCTTGATCCTCAATGAACTTTACCTATCTAGATACTAAAGTGCGGTTGGTGGTGATATCATAACACTTATAACCCTTTTGGGTTGTGGAATAGCCGAGGAACATACACCTAGTGCTCTTGGCATCTAGCGTGTTCCTTTGCTCTCCTGGTACTAACACAAAACACACACATCCAAATACTCGTAAGTGATCAATTGATGGTTTGGTTTTGGTAAGTACCTCAAATGGTGACACATCATTTAGGACTTTGGTTGGAATCCGATTGATGAGGTAGCATGTAGCCATAACTGCATCTCCCCAAAATCTTCTTGGCATTTGCATGGAACCTCATAGACCTTGCAACTTCCATGAGATGTCGATTCTTCCTTTCCGCCACTCCATTTTGTTGTGCCGTGTAAAGGCAGCTTGTTTGGTGCATGATGTCGTGTCTTGCTAGGTGCTCTTTGAATTTGTGGCTTATGTATTCTCCACCATTGTCCGTTCTTAACACCTTAATCTTAGCATTAAAATGATTAGTGACATAATTTTGAAAGTTAATGAAAGCCTCAAACACACGATCTTTAGATGAAAGCAATGTGATCCAAGTATATTTCGATTTTTCATCTATGAATGTCACAAAATACTTATTATTATCCCTAGATAAGCATGGTGAAGTCCAAACATCCGAATGAACTAAGTCAAAGCAATTTTCATAAATGGTTGACGTTTTTGGAAACACGGTTTTGCAATGTTTACCAAGAATACAAGCCTCACAACTAGAATGATCAAAAGAG